>JAANSM010000252.1:0-35015 GCA_036850725.1 Orchesella villosa | reverse complement strand
CCTTTCCTTCCAACTCAAATCTAGTCATTAGGACTTCCTTTCTCTTGATATACTCACTCACACTCAGGCAAACCAAGTATAAAGCAATATATAAAAAATATTAAAGAAAATCTTGGAGCAAGTCAAGTGAAAGAATAACATTATAAATTTAAGTCAGGTACCTACTGATTGCACGATTCGCACGCACATGGTGCCCTTTTCTACTTTATAATGGGCTAGTCCAGTCCAGCCACTTCGATTTTCAGTCAGTGTAAAAAAGGTTCATATGTATTTTATGCTTGTTGTCTTATATATATAGTCAATTGATATATGATTACGTTGACATTTCTCCAAGAAGGCCCTTCGTTAACGATCTATTAGGTGGATATGGATAGCATAGCATTTTTTATGAAAATTTGGGAAATAACGACGCTCAGAATCCCTACAGCTTTCCAGAGAAAAAGTTGTGGGGAAAGGTGATACGAATACAAATGACTTGTTATTAAATTCCCATCCTGGTTCCCTTCTGCTAAATAAACTTTTTCGCTTATTCATCTTTATTCTGAAAAGAAAGTCTCATATATATGCACTTCGAAGTCAAGCAGTGATTTGGGAATTATAGAGCGATGTCTATATTTCCATACTAAATTAATATTTTTGATTTGTGTTTGTGTTTTATGATGAATTTGCTATATAGCTTACTTAATGCTTGAATAGATGCACTGTATTTTATTGCAGACGGTTGTTTTCTGATGCTAAAACACTCACACGAATCTCTCAGACGTTGGCACATTGTTAGCATGGTGTGAAGAAGCTCTCTGTTTCTCTACTTCATCCTTCCAGAGACGACAACATAAATGATTTATTTGGAGCAGCTCCCAGCATGCACTCTCTCTTCTCTCACTTGTCTTCTTCCTATCTTTATACTTCATACATAGCCAAAAAAGCCATAATCTTATGTACATTTGCCACCCAACAGACTTTATCTTCCTGTACTGACATAGTGACATGGAGCCGGAGCCATACAAAACCATATTAAGAACAGAATTAGTTTAGTTTTGTAACAAGTAAGTAGCAAAATAACTTAGAGAGTGAGAGAGCAAGACACAGAACACATGCATATGCATAAAACTCAACGACTATTCGACTATAGCATAAACTTTACGTGTCTGACGGCGCTGTCGTGTCAGATTCACTTCTTTCAGCATCTGTTACAACTTTCCGAGCTTGTCATCTCCTGTTATTGTCACGTTGTTTGAGTGTGTGACTGCGACGCTTATATAAGTAAAAGAGTATGAAAGGGAATAGAAAAGTTGAGTTTCCTTGCTGTTAGATATAGGGAGCCTGTGGAGAGAGTAGAAACAAAAGTTTTTGTATAATGAAAAGTTACTCATAGACAATTTTGTGTTGAGTATTTCATTGTCACGAGGGAAACAGTTGATGAGTTAATAACATTAACAATATGCTCACTCATTATTTCGCTCCCTTTGGTACTTGAAGGTAATAGGGAACGTAGCGCAATCATCATCATTATTACAAAAGACGTAAGCCGCCTTTGGGTGCGCCAGTGATGGGGATAATCGTAGCAGAGTTCAGAAATTGGTTGTTTGCTATGCTTCAGTTATGTTTTTGTGTATGCGTAACTTAAATGGCGATACGGAATTTGCATTTCAAAATAAACTCCTTTTAATTGTTTAGGATATGCGTCATCTTTTAAGCCACCCAGTCAGATTTTATCATCCATCCAAACTTTGTTTTACCTGTTTTTACTTCAATAAGTTACTCAAGTTTGAGTTTTATATTATACTTGCTTCACCGAACTGAAAGCAATTTCAATAAAACATGAATGGTGGGTGGAATATTATATTGGTATATTGGTAAGCATGAATGAATTTTTTTATTACAATTTGAATTTTCATTCATACGATTTACCTGAAAATAAATCAAACAATTTTTTTTGGGAAAGCCTTTGATATTTATTTAGAATTGAATAAAAACTCTCACGTAAACTTTCTCTCCCAAAAGATTTCCTGTTTGAAATTCTAGTCGAGATCCAAATCAATACTAATACTTATTTTTTTGAAGGTTGCTTGTACGTGAAATGGAAGCGTAATAAAGATTTATGTACATACTTTAGCTTAGTAGCTCCCTATTCCCTACTCCAGTGGTCAGTATTTGTGGTTTGGTTTGGTTAAGTCTAGACAGTAACAGACGGAAGGTAATACAATGCTTGTTGTTGTTAGTGGTGAAGCCAAGCAAGGCTAAGTATCGCTTCGACGGAAGTTTATAGGTTCATAGAACAAATGATCCGAGTTTCAACCACGATCAAGGTTATTTCAAATCCAGACAAGGGAAAAAAGAAAGTGGGCAACATGGGACTTTTGGTACTCAGCCACGAATCAGTTGAATGGTAATGGAGTAGAAAGTGAGATGTTTAGTTTGAACAGTAATGAAACGAAACTGATGCGAAAGTGTGATAACAAATGGTTATTGTACTAGCATAGCACAACTTCCAATTTACAGTTCCAAAAATGTTTGACTGTACGATCTAGTTATTCGAATTGTTTTAATACAGCAAAAGAATATTATACCAGCAGTTAAATTATACATAAGTATCGGACTATTTTCCGATTAATAGTTGATTTATGTGGGTATTCCTGATTTTAGCTGTGGAAAACAAAGCAATATAATTATCACCAAATGTTGTCAGTTTAAAGGTTATATATACATATAAAGTATCACCAGATGTCAATGTCAGTGTCAAAGTCAGATGACACCGGAAAAGGTGAACGGAAGCAGAATATGGATTTAAAACCACGATTTAAAAATAATAAGGGACTACTTACTTGGAATAAAACAGCAAATGAGAGTTTGAAATAAGCTCACACCCACGCAAAACAATCTAGTAGAAAGAAGAGGAGAGAGGAGCATTAGGTCTATCTACATAATATTATAAAATTATTGTTCTTCCCTATATGAAGCAGAGCTGACATAGAAGTTTTGTCGTTAGATATAATCTGATACATAAATAAGTTTCAATGAATTCTGTTTCGGAGATTGAACTTGAAGGTTCATAATACGACGTGTTAATGACATTGCTCCAAGTTTCCTGTCAATTATTTCATCCAGTTTTTGTTGCTAATATTGTTTTGCGTTGCGTTACTTCAACGATGTTCCCAAATAAGCTATAAACCGTAGAAAATGTAATCTTAACAGGTATTATACTCAATTGAGAACTGTCCACGTTGTGCAAATTACAGTAGTAGTTTTCTTAGAAGAATATTATAGTGTTTTGGGTTGTTGCTTTCACTTTTCACCTTTAAAGGCAACAACTTCTGCCTATCCCTTTATCCCATTAAGTCATTACCCAGATGATTGACGACAAAGCGATGAGATGACACTAAAATGACAAGATAGTAAAAGTACGCATATATACTAAACATATTATGCCAAATAAATTTGGTTAACTTTCGGTTATAATACCCGTGAAATTATGAAAAGGCAATTTAGGAAGTCATTCACAAGCTCATAATTATTTTCGCATTAGTATGAGACCAAATGAGATTATGATTAGGTAGTAAAATTTCGTTATGAAAAGATCAAAGGAATATTTTCCCCTATCACATGTCAAATACAAGTGCATGCAGTAAGTAGAAAGGTCGTTACGCACGTAATGTAATAGTAATAATGATCCTAATTTTACAGTAAATGAGATCATGTACCGAAGGCACTTTATGTCAAGTCATCGTCTTTTGGATTGCTCTTCCATTTCAAGGAAAGAAGAAGGAAGTAAGATTTTTTTAGCAAATAAGAAGAGCATACAATTTTTCCTTTGATCTTTTTGAACAGAAGATACAGCATCTCTTCTCAGATGTTAGCTTGAAACGAGTACGAGGCACGACACGTATCAAATCAGAAGCAGCATCAAGAGCATCTCTTCTTACCACACCACGGCCACGGCCAAAGCACAAAAAGTATTCTAAGCCGGAAGGCAAAAATAACATTTTTAAGTAGGAAATACATGAGCTGATGAGATGAGCACTAGATGAATACTTTTATGCTCACGGGAATACACATTCTTGCTCTTGGCATCTGTTTAAAACCACAATCCGACTTATGAAACTTATGTAAATTTTTTTAACCGGAAAGGATTTGAAAGGCTTCATGATAAAATCATAATCGCAATGGGATTTGTGGATAGAATTATAATAACTTTAATACTAGTTTGTCATTATTCTAATTTGAATTCCAATTTTTACCACACAAAAGTAGATTTCCGCCTTTGGGTTATTAATTTATGATCTCTAGTATTAAAGTCGGGCTTACAAATAAAATATTAAAAAGACCTTTAAAACTCAAAAAGTATATTACGTGGTTGGTAACAAATCTCAAGGACGAACAAAAGCAAATAAGCACGCTCCAGGATACAAAATTTCCATGATATATTCCAACTCTGGCTTTGAAAATCTACCCATCTGCTCTATGTATTCCACGTGCACTTGACAAACTAACTGACTTCATCAAATGATCGTTCGTGGTGAAATTTGTGAAGCAGAACCAATAAATTTGCAAACTCAATATAATTAGTGGAATGCTTGACAAGTTATATCCATTGCTTTGCAAATTGGTAAGCTTACACAACTTTCTACTGGCTCGTAACGTGAAACCTGCTGTGGTAATAGCGATCACGACGACGATGATCACAATGCAATTCAGTAATGCATATCGGCCGGAGATTACATTGCACATTAACCGTCACAAGCGAAAGCTCCTATTTGACTCCGCTACTGGTTACTCTTCTTCCGCTCCGTGGAGAAAAGAGTCATCTCATTTCTGTGATTGATTTCTGACAAGGGGTTTCGGCTTTGGCTTTCCCTTTTCCTGTGTCTTCCATCCGGAGTTGCCAAGAGAGATGGAAAGCATCACAAAAACCCGAGAGTCAAAGCCAAAGCAAAGATAAGTTTCCCAATCTTGTGAAAGAACTACTTCCAGAGCTTTCTCTATGCTTCTCGATACAATATATTCCATGTTTGTCATTTGTCATGATCATGTTCCGGAAATGTGGAGAGCCAAACGATTACATTAATTTTGCTTGGGTTTTCCTCGAGTTATAGATGAAATACAAACATTCCTAGATGAAATGGAACTAGCAGGATATGGTAATAATGATGATGATTTGATTGAAGAACCTTTTAACGTTAAGAACATGATGATTTGATGACGATGTTTGGACTATATACTATATACCTTTTCAAGAAATGATACTTATTATGATTTCATTAGGAAAAGTGAATTCATTTCATCAACATCATTTCTTCAGACGACGGAACTCAAAATAGAGGATTATTATTTTCATTATGAAACGTCACAAGACTTGGATTTCGCATTAAAAACTTGGGAAAAGAATTGGGAAGGGTGGTGAATCGTGCTGGCTGAGTGTGAGTTGTAAATGAAATTGTGCAGGGTTTTCCAAGGATTTTGATCTCTTTCTTGAGAACCGACAGATTATCCAATTAAGTTGGCTTTCTTGGAAAATTGTTACATGAGGAGTGGATAAAGACAGCTCATTAATTCAGTGACACAAGTTATTATATAAGAAAGTGTTATGGAAAGATCTAAAAATCAATAGAAATCTCGTGTTTGATGGACTTTTTAGTATGTTTGACAGTTGTTACGTGATTTGATGATGTTCTTGTGATTTAATGATCCTACTAAAGTGACGCAAGGTCAAACCAGTTACTTTTTAATCTTCCAATTGACCAATCATGTCAGCATCTATAGGCTCACCCGATGGACCATCATCATCAGAGGTTGAAACGGCGGAGATGAAATCAAGTGTGAAAGTCATTGACAATGACAATGACAAGGATGAACAGAAACATGATGATGTTGATCATAATGATGAACTTTCTAAAGAAAGTCATATCCCGTCAATGTCAACATCAGCATCCCAGTCCCAATCCGATTCATCCGGTCGAGTAAGCAGTTTTCGTCAAAGAGCCGCGGGATCATCATCAACTCGAGGGTTTTCAATGCCCACCATTTCCATTGAGGAAGTACCTCCATTACCGATTCCCATATCGGAAGAGATTTTCTCCGTGGATGAGCAGAAAAAAGGGGAGAAAGATAAATCGAGTAGTGAAGAAGAGAAGCAAGAACAAGCTGATTATTCCAATAATAACTCTCCCAAAAATTCATGGGATATGACTTTAGCACAAGTTGAAAGTCTTCCTATTGATGAGGAAAAACCAAAATCTGCAGGTGAAAGTGTACCTGTTCAAGTTCACTTTTTCAAAGAAGTAGCTTCGACTCATAGAATTGACGAGATTTTAAATGGGACGTCGAAGCCTTTCAAACGCAGAGTAGATTCCTGTTCGGAGAGAAGACATAGGAGAAAATCACCACGAAACTTTAAGAAGGCGCTGAGTGAGGATGGAAAGTAAGTTAACAAATGTAGAAGGTATATATAATGCTGCGTGTGACACGACGTGAGATTTTGTCGCAGTGAAAAGTTTACAGGATTTGCAGCACATGTAGTTTTATCTGCTACCTACTCCCTTGAATATTAACATGATCATTTCCATTTTGCAACTTTCACTATAATGCTTTCACCGCGCTTTCACTGTCATGCTTTCACCGCATGTTTAGAAGCTGATCATTATAAGATAATCATCCTCATATATTCATATCGCTTCGTTTTGTTGTAGTGAGATCACGTTTGCATATTTGAGTTACTCATGTTATGTCACGTTGTGAACAAATACGGCTTCTTTGCTTGTTATTTGAAGCTGAATACTATTTTGTCACATAATCCAATGTAACTTTACACCGCATTTGTAGCATACTACTCATAAAACGTACTGAATAATTAATCTAACATGATTTCACAACCAAAACAAACTACAAATGACTGCGTGCATCATGAATAAGTAATTTGTAAGAATGAAGCAAAGGAAAGAGAAAAGCAGTAAGAAGGTAATTTGGGGAAAGGCCGAAAGCGTGCGGGCATACGACATACTGAGGCGATGTTTTAAGATGAATTTTTAATGAGTTTTTTATACAAATAACTTTCTCTCTCGTTGACTCTGTACTCTGTGGTTGTTTCGCTTTGGTTTTCGTTTGCATGCGTGTAGGTTGAACGAAGTTCAGGCAGAGGACTTGGAGAAAAGGCTGAGGGCTTTGGCAGCAGCTTTTTCAGCGAGGACGAGGAAAACTAAAGAGAAAATTCAGCAGCCTCCTACCCCTTCATCGGATGAGGATGAGTCAGGTTTGGGAATAAATAAAGGCGTGAAAGTATATGAAATTTTAATGTTGATTTGAGTAGCAATAGTAGCATATAGGGTTTATATAGAAAGAATTGAATTGCTCATTAACTTTTCAAAATGAAATGGCTTTGATGTAAAGAATATTAATCATTATGAGTAACATCAACATCAGAATTTGTATTCAAGTACCATTTTTTCAAAGTGTTACAAACTCATCGATTTTTCATGAACATTTAGGTAATTGTTTTGTAAGATTTTAACTGGTAATAACCCCTTTGAAAGTAGAATTGCTGGGAAAAATGAAAGAGAAATTGGAAGAAAATTTCCTTTCGGAAAAAAAGAATATTTTTTTTGAAAAAAAGAATTGCTGGTCAAATAAATAATACGGTTTCCACACTTCTTTTCACCTTTCACCAACTACCCAATTTCTCGGAAGTGATAGGGTATATGAATATATTGAATCAACTATAATGATTATTTCATTTTCAATTTCATTCTGAATCTATTGTGCTGTTTCTTGGAAGAATCCGACTTGTAGACTGAAAGCTTTTCCTTGTGTTCACATGTGCATGAATAGGAAATAAGAGGACAAAAGGGCTATTTAGAATTCTTATCATTTTTATCATAACATGAAGAATTGACTACATTTCATAAAAGATGAAAGAGGAAATTGACAACGTTTGTTTGATTTGACACAATACTACACCTTTGATTTCCTTCACGTGCTGAAGAAACGTGTGAATGATGATGATGATGAATAAGAAGAAACAGGCATGACGCCTATTCTTTAACACTTTCTCAATTGTCAATACATTTTCTGTTGCATTATGCATCCATAAAAGGCAAACGGAAAGTAATTCACTTTCACATTTTCCAAGTAGATTTACCTACTTATTCTTTGAAATTCTGGGATTAGATGAGCTGAAGCTCGGTGAGCCAACACTATTGGATCGACTTCGACAACTTGCTTCACCAGATCCTTCTGAATTTGGTGACTTGAGACGCAAATCTATTCAAGATCGAGTGAAAGGACGATGCCTCAAGAATTTGGGGTACATTGTTTCCCTAATCAAATGTGACTATATTTTCGATCCTCAAAGTAAGTATGAGTTTATACTTTCTAAAACGTGAATATTTCAATAACAAATTCAAAGTAGATTCAAAAGAAAATATAGAGGGGGAGAGACGAATAGTTTGTTCTGGTTATAATGAAACGAAGTCGACATATTTCTTATAAATCAACCTAATTCTATTTGTTTTACTTCGACGTCAACCAATTGTTAGTAAAACTGCTGATATTTTTTGCTACACGTTAGGTGCATTTCGAGCGACTATCATGCAGAATTGTGTAGAAAATTAATAAATTATGGTTTCTGTTTCCGAAGGTTGGGCGTACGTAACCTGGCTTCTAATTGTCTCCACCGCTTTCATCTACAACGCCTGGGTGATCCCACTCCGCGTCGTATTCCCTTACCAAACCGAATCCAACACAACCTTATGGATAATTTTCGACTCGATTGCAGACGTCGTCTATCTCATTGACATGTTGATATTCAAACCGCACGTGAAATTCATCCAAAGTGGCTTTTGGGTAAAAGAGCCAAACGAAACGATGAGAGCCTACTTGAAAACACTTCAATTCAAGGTTGAGAAAATACTAGAGAAAATAAATGTTTTATTTCCATCTCATTTTTTGTACACAGCAGTACACATTTCCTTTGCTAATGGCATGCTTTAATGTTAGATACGTGCAAAAACACATGTATTGTACTTGTATATGTTATGAGCTGAGTTGTAGTTTATTGTGTAGGTAAATAACTTGAGTGTATTTCCTTTTCCTTCTTTCATAGATGACATGACGGATATTTTTTGTACTCATTCTTTTTTCCAGATCGATATTATCTGCCCTATTTCCGGCGGACATTGTTGTCAACTTTATCGACAAGAACGTGCCTCTTCTCCGACTCCCTCGGTTTCTGAAGGTTATATTATCTTTATTTAGAGACGTAACTATTAACTGCATTACTAGGTTATCAGTCAGCCTACGCGTATAGCACAATTGAATAGAGAATGTCATGTCAGAAAAAGACAAGAATTCTTCTAAAAACGAAAAGAATGAAAGGCCTAGATTGCTCAAGACCACCACTGTGATATTCAATCTTTCACTATGTGCATATTTGTATGAACTATGAATCTATCCCTGTATTGATCTACCAGTAAAAAGCATACCAAAATCGAAAATAACTCTGGAATCTTCTGATCTACTTCCTCCGTAGGTAGGCACGGAGGCTATAAGCTATAATATTAATAAAGTAGATTACTAAATTCCTCCGTTTCGGATCAGAGACCATCAAACCAGGTTTTTCTCTACCTCTTTTCATTGATCTGGTCCTGTTCAGCAATATCAGCATGGTTTTTAGTATTCTTTACTGAATTTAATATAACCCCCGCAGCGAAACAGGTCTTAATACCCCATATCCACAGTCGTATTTTTACTGCGAATCCATATGAGTTGAACACTCGTCCGTCCGTATTTACTATATCTAACATGTTCATTTCTGATACATCGATCGATCCAAAGTTTTGCAATTTTAAGCATCTGGGAGCTAATAGTGTACACATTACATCATTCAAAGTTCAAATTGACAAGAGAAAATAAATAGCCTATCAAATTGGATGTAAAAACAGAGCATCTGGAAAATTCTCTGCGGTAGATACAGCGTACAGCATATATTATTATTTGAACGCACATAATTTAAGCGTTGCTCGTTAAATTCACGGTTTGGTTGGGGTTGGTATTTGTCAATTCCTGATTCTAGCTTGAGTGGCACTGTCACGCGTCAGGGGTTTGAGGCATGCATATTGCATAATAAAGAATGTGTTGAGGATTGAGCTGAGCAGAATATGAAATTTTTGCAAGTTTTTTTTCATATGAAATTCTTCTCGTTATAAACGCTAAAGTTGTAATGTAGTCATGAAAAAATGTACCCAAGTCGCAATGGAAGGAGATTGAATTCTTCAGGTTTTTTTCATATTTCATAAGAAGAATGAACGATTTTTCAAATTTGAAAGGTAGGCTACTTCAGGCTATTATTTTGCCTGGGGAATTTATAGGTGAATTCAAGTAGAAATGCTGAATAGCTCGATACACAAAGCGTAAGAGAGCAGAAAGGCATGGATGATTTGTGTGTGACGATCATATTTTTTTTTGGTATTCCAGGTAGAAACATTTTGGGAGCTGTTTAGGAGATTGGATACCGTTCTGGCTAATCCCCACAGAGCTCGAATTGGGAACTCTTGTCTATATATGTTGTACATGATCCACTGCTTTGCTTGCAGCTACTATTTTTTGTCCACTTGGGAAGGGATTGGGGCAACAACGTGGACCTTTGATGGGCATGGAAATGCGTATGATTCTTTTTCATCTATGCTTTTGATTTGGGAAGTGATTTTGTTGTGGGTTTTTCTTCAACCAAATGGTTGACTTAACTTCACATGGTTGAATGAATGAAATCGGTTCAATTTTGTTGATTGGAAAGTTTCTCTTACGCAATAAGAGATATCGAATCCTGACCATGTAGGCTTTCATGGAGATGTTGCGTAACTTTATCTTTCATTAAAATGAAAGCAGGATTTCTTAGAAACTGAAACATACCAGAGAAATAAATTTTATCTGTAATTATATCATGCAGAATGAAAAAGTTGATAAAAAAGACGGAGTTCCATAAATTGTAACGAAATTCTAACGTTCTACGAACGACTAACTTTTGCTTGATTAGTGAACAAGTTGCGCAACAAGAAAGAATTCAATAATTAATTGCTTTTCCTTCATATGTTTCTTCAAAAGAATACTAATTGGGTAGTGAAAATAAAATGCCTAAATAAACAAATGAAATGTATAAACATATGGAAGACAAAAATAAATTCCTTTTTATCAAACGCTTTTATTTATCCTTACTTAGTACTCAAGTTGCGTTGCCTTCTTTCTTGGCTTCCTGGGAATTATATAAAGAGCATTATAAAACGTTGACAGATGATGGTAGAGCACCACAGGGATAAAGTGTCACTGTCATCTGCACACCTTTCCTTCCAGAAGGTTCACGCACGGAACCTCAAAAAATATTAATATTCCTGTCTACCAAATCATTTGGCAAATGACATGACATGGGGATAATAACGACATAAGACATAAGTACACGTACATCGCGCATCGTTTCCTTGCAGTTCATAAACTTTGCCCTCTATTTCAGATACATTCGGTGTTTCTACTTTGCAACCAAAACAGCCACAAGTATCGGGAAGAATCCAAAGCCGGAGAATGAACTTGAGTACATGTTCATGACGTTTGCTTGGCTCAGTGGTGTGTTTGCATTTTCCGTGCTTATTGGGCAGGTAGGATAACTTTGACGCTTTTACAGAATTATTACTTCTTTTGAATAATTACTAGATGGGCAGATATATCTGAAGTGTGCTAATAGATGTGGAATGTAACATCAAAAATACTGTCAATTGTAATTAAATTATAGTTATTAGCTGAATGACTTTTTTTTGCTCCTACAAAACAAATGGAATCACCCCACGCACGCTCATTATATTACGCAACACTTTTATCATAATTATAATTTCTCTTCTCACAGATCCGTGACATAATAGCAACTGCGACAAAGAGCCAGACAGAATATAGGATTTTAACTTCCTCCACAGTTAGCTACCTTCACCGTCTCGGGGTGCCTAATAGGCTTCAGCGTCGCGTAAAGCGTTGGCTTTCCTATACGTGGGAGCAACAAAAGACACTTGGTAAATAGGCCTGCCTGCTGGTGTGATTTTAATTATATTGTTTATTATCACTTGCAGTTTACCTTTTAGAGAAGCAATTAAGTATGAGAAAAGATCAAAGACCCAATTTTTCATAACAATTTGTAAGTTTTTTTTGTGAGCTACACCTCCATGAAACTGTGTCGAAGGTAATCTTACACCTACGGCATAAGTCTACTTCACCTGTTTCAATTTTAAGTTGAAATGGAAAACAAATAAGGAAGTATTTCATTTCCTTTTTAATTTCCGGATTCCAATCTCTTCATTTCTCCACGTGGGGCGTGAACAGCGTGAAGGACAGTAAATTTCGATTTAAAAATGACAAAAAAATATGTTGTCTCAAAAAGATACAAAGGCAATAAACACGTGTCAATCTTCATTTCCAATAACATTTTGTTGTGAAGATGGAGGTCAAACTGGAGACAGTTTTAAATCGGCTTACTTAACCCTATCAGATGTCTGATTTTGACATATAAAATTCTATTTCTACTTAAAATTTAGAGCGAATTGGTGGAAAGAGCTTTGAATTTTTGTAATTTGAAGAGGAACTTAAAATGATCATATCTATTGCAAGTATAAGATATACTAACTCACTCAGTTTCCACTTCCTTCTAGACGAGACCAGAATTTTGAGCCTTCTGCCAAAAAACATGAAAGCAGAAATAGCCTTGAACATCCATGTCGAGACGTTGGCGAAAGTGAAGCTATTTCAAAATTGTGAAACAGCATTCCTCCGAGACTTGGTGGTAAAGCTTCGCTCAATCATTATCCTTCCTGGGGACTTCGTGTGTCGTAAGGTGAGTAGTATAAAATGAGAAGAGAGTCTGGAAAAGTAGCTTGAAAAGGAAACAAAGAATCTGTTCTGAATACCTAATTACATCCATCATGCTTTGTTAGAATTCTACAGATTTTGCATCCTAATATAATATATTATGTATATACGCCAAAGATTATGCAGCAGTTGTGAATTGTAAACTATTTTGAGAACACAATATGGCGCATTTGTATATAGTTTCACATGAATTTGCAATAACTTTTTTTACTAGAAGAATCGTCTGACTTGTGACTTCTGAGATAGGAAAAGTCTCGAGAGAAATCAATGCCTTTTTGATGACTAGAGAAAAGGAGAAGAGCAAGAAATGAGATAACTTTTTTATGACAGCATGTTGTTCTTGAGTTGTCATATTCTTTCGGTGCATTGTGCAAAGTGCAAACAAAAGGGAGGAAAAGTTGCTGAGTAAATGTATAAAAGACTTTTTATGATTTATGCAGTTGAGTCGTTTGCCTTGTCTGTGAAAATCAACTTTTGCTTCCGTTGATCTTGAACTAAAGAATTTTTTTTACTTCTGCCACGTTTTTTTTACCAAAGTGCAAGTAGCACGAGGAAAAGATAGCGAGACTTTTTTTCGTATAATTCATTTGAAAAAATTGGAAAGTTTTGAAAATCGGTGAAGATGCACGCCATTCTGGTATTACAACCGCAAACTAAAAATCATATTTTCAGAGATCAATCTCCACAGTGGTTTGATTTGGGTATATTTAGTTGAGTATAAAATTATACAATTTAGTACGTTTTTAATTTGCTGATAAATTATAATGACAGGGGAATTTATAGCACGTGTGTTACCTTTTAATGGAATACAACATCCTTTCTCAACTGCTTTTTGTTACATGTCTGAACAAAAGTTTGCGTCATAAATAAATGTTTCTCAAAAACTATTTCTAAGAATACGAATAATATTCCAAGCGGTAAACCCAAGCCCAATATTAATTACAAAGGAATTTTAGCCAGGGCGTTGGCTAAACTATTTTGTTCAATAAATGTCCAAAACTTAAACCATTATAACAACCTGGGTGAACCCCAATTTGACACGAGCATACTGAAAATCGAAACCAAGGACATATGCAATACAAAAGGAAACCCAAAATGAACCACATCTGTCACTTACAAAGAAATGTTGATTTTAATCAGGGGGAAATAGGTAGAGAGATGTTCATCGTAAAAAGTGGGAAGATTCAGGTGATTGGAGGAGCATGTGGGACGCAAGTACTCGCAAGTCTTGGGGAAGGCTCGGTGTTCGGAGAAATCGCACTTTTGGGCATTGGAGGAATGAACAAGAGGACTGCAGATGTGAGGTACTTAAGTACATCTTATAAAAGAAAGGAGGAGCGTTTTCCAATTTGTTTTTTAGAGACCGAGAGGATATATATATCTGTATCCATTAATCAATTCCTTTTCTCCTTTCTCACAGAGCTGCTGGATTCGTTAATCTATTCGTATTGAGCAAAGCTGATTTGAATGCAGCCATCCGAGACTATCCAGAGGCACAAGAGGAAATGCGGAGAAAAGCGAAGTAGTAGAAGCGCAATCAATTTTATGAATTCTTTTGAAAGCACGGATCATACTGAGAAAGCAAAGAGAGATGTGATGATGACATGGAAGTCTTACACGAGTGCATACTGAGTAATATACTTTTTTACTTTGACTTTTCTAGGAAACTGATGAAAGAGAAAATAAAGAAAGAGAGAGCCACTCCAAGTCCTGCAGAGGACGCAACAGGGGAGCCTATATCAAGACAGGGATCTCAAGTGATCATAAAAAATAAGGCAGAAGCTCCGCAGTTGATAGCAACTATGTTGAAGGTAGGGAATCAAGATGAAGCGCATGAAATGCAGGAAGATAATAATTTTGTGCGGTGCGAAAAGTTCTTTATTAGTTTTTGTTGGAGTCAATGCGTTATTTCGACGTCAAATTAGATCTTGGCACGGTTAATTTTTTTGTTGGTGTAATGATGTTCTCATCTCGTAAGCTCAAGGTTTAAAAAAATCAATATAGAAACTCAGGTTTATGAGGTTCTAAATTGAAGTTCTAATTCATACGCATTTTTATGCTGCATACTGAACTATTATATCAAGCACGGCAAGAAGAGGAATCTTTTATTTTCATTTTATAGCTCTTCCCTCCAAACACAAAGATCGGCAGATACCTCACCCAAGGATCAAAAATCAATTCTCCAAATAGTAAGTTACCAAATGACCCAGATGACATGGTCTACACCTCCTTCACAAGCTACCCACCATCTCCCTTCATTCCTGGCTCACCAGGTCATATCAGTCAAGACCTAGACATTTCTCTGATGACAGGTGACTCTTCAGATAAACTTTTTTCTCCACCATCCCCACTTGAAAGCTGCTGCTCTTGTTCAGCCTCTGACTTGACCTCATCTGAAGTAGATTGTATTGATGATGATGATTATAACAATGCTGATCAAACTTCAAAACCATTTAAAAATCAAGGAGGGGAAGCCAATAGAAGTGGTTATACGGAGGAATACAATAGGAAAGATGAAGACGAAAACGAAGAAAATGACCAAGATAAAAATTCTCGAGAAATGTCCTCATTGTATCCCCGTTGCCAAAGTCCATTACCACCATTTCTTCGCAATGATGAATTCCCTATTGTGGCCAGAAGACGAGGAAGTTTCTTACCCGATGTAGTTGGTGGACTCCCAGCCCATTTCCATAAATATGCTAGGCAAACTGATAATGAGCATGGCGAGAAAGTCATGCATAGTGGAATTCCTCCTGAAAGTGGAACCAACAGAGAGGATATTCCAGTTGAGCTCCGTCCACCACTCTACATCATTGAGCCATCTCATTTCGATGAGGATGCTAATTTATCTTCACAATTATTCGGGAGGAGAGCTTCCAAAGATTCTAAAGAAGTGGCTAGAAAGAGCTCTCAAGTTAAGGTGACAAACGAAACAGAAAATAAGAGCAGCATTCCTATCTCTTCAGCTACCACCACCACCTCAACCTCCGCATCAGGAGCATCTCCGACGGTTGCCAGCAGTTCCACTTCAGTTTTGATAGCATCACACTTTATAGCTAAGACGAGGGGCCAACTGGAGCGACAAATGGAGGTTGATATAAACCTCCCCATCTCGAAAAAGGAGAAGAAGAGGCAAAAGAAGAAGTTGCTGACAGCCGGATTCCTTTTCTCCCAGCCTTGACTTTGATAGTGACTAGAAAAGCTGCACACTTTATATTTGTATATGTCAAGTCAACAGTCAAAATGTGAAGTGGGACGTGTGAGATTTGTCAAAGCACGTACGTATATGTATATATACTCCACAACTCCTGTGTATATTGCAGATTTTATGAGCCCGTTTTGCATCAGAAATGACTTCTTTAAACCCTATTTTGCAGGGTGTTTTATAGGCATAGTCTCTAGAGGAAAAATAGAAGTCATTCCCAGTCATTTCGTGGGTGATCTCCTTACCATAAAATTCACAGTTTTGCATTAAATTATATGGAAGGAGTGAAAAGAAGAGGAGGAGAAGTATCAACCATCACTTTTTTATGGCTTCTCGCGTGTCTCGTTCATTTAGAGTCGAGGAGAAAAATGAGTGCAGCTAAAGTTTAGTCAAGCAAGGTGACCTATCTAGCATCTCGTTCCCGTTGCATTTCACGTTTCATGCTGCTCCTCATGTGATATGATGTCTAGATTAGATGCTTCCAAACGTGTGCTTTAAAACGTAATGGATGTCTCTTGGGTGTCGTAATCAGCGTCGTTTTTTGAGAAAACTCACATTTTCCTTGGTCTTTCGTGGACTAAACTGAATATTTATGTTTTTAGTAGGATATTATACTGCTGCATACGGTAAGCAATATGCAATGTGCATGCATACTTGGAATGAAAAACGAGACGGGAGGTTTTGCAGTATGGAGTGGTGGGATTAATAATAAGTATTCATTCATGAAGATACACATATTATCGGAAACTGCAACTTGGAAGAAAATTTCACACAAGTATTTATAGCGTAGACGTTCACATTTTACCATGTACCAGAAAAATTTTTGTGCGTAGTACCTATAGATAAATAAATTATTAATCGTAGTATCAAAAAATATAATGGCACCAAGTAAAATCAAAAATAAACTAGCCTGCAAGCACTATGATTTCATTTTCATTCAGAAAAGCAGTAAAATTACTACACCGCAGTGTAGCATAATATATGATTTTTATTCTCTCAGCCTCTTTCTTATTTAGCAATTTCATTCAATGTCCTTGCTAAGGGCTTACAGGCAAATCCCATTAGTTTAACTAGCCAATTTCAACTTTACTTTCGAAGCTTCGAATGGAATGCAACAACCTAACCAGGTGCATAATAATATGCACCTGGTTTGGTCTGCTCTGCTCTCTTGTAGTCTCCCCAACTCATTACATTACTTCCATTTTAATGGTCTCTCTCAAGCTCTACCATCTCTTTCGCTCCTACTCAGCCCAGCGCCAGCCCAGCACAGGATAAACATTATTGTAAATCCCAAATCCTACATTGATGCAATGAAGGAGTAAAATACCTAATTCAAAACCAAATGGTTACAATTTACAACGATTCATGTAAGAAATAATGTATAAAACATGCACATTATTATAATGGTAAAGATATTTAATGACAGAGAACAGAACCAGCCAGACACATGCTATCAAGCTATGTACATACTTATAATAAAAAAAACAAATGCTGTAAATGTTAAAGTACAATGCGGTTTGCTGATCATGATCATTTACTGCATACCCGCAAGCATTAACCAAAAGAACAAATTGAAGTATTCTCGAGTCTCTCGAGCTAACCCTCTCTCTCTCTCTCTCTGTCTCACTCGCTATCCTGCACCTGATAGCGTTCATAAAGAATGTAGGCACAAAACAAAATGTATATAATATTATTTCTTATAGAAAAGTAAAGGGCTTCACTTGCAGGACGTTTTTTAAAAGGCAGCTTACAACCTGCAACCTACCATTGCCCCTTCCCATGCATTTTATTCAATCTAAAAACTTTACCTACATACCACACTACTTATTCTTGTATAAATAATGACATGGCTCTCCTTTACGTGTATATTTTTATGCCTTGACTTGACGTTTGAAGGGACATTAGTGCTTAGCACCAACATCACACCAACATTTCATGCATGGGTACCTGCCTTTGCCTTTTTATATACAGAAAAGGTAGCCTGCAACGTATTTTTAAGCTGACAACTTGAGTGAACGGTATTTCAGAGGGATTTTGGATGAGACTATCTATCTTTTAGGCTCACAGCTTTGAGCACAGAACCAACACCATCACACTTATCTATTCCTACCATGCCAGTAAATGACAAGAAGAATTTTTTTTATCTGTCGAGTGCTTCACTCTTGCACGTAGTTGGTAGTAAACACAAGACTACACAAACATTGTTGCGAAACAACTTTTTTTTATATAAGAATGAATATATACAGACAATGTAAAATGTTGAATGCACTATTGTGCCTTTATTATTGTGCTCAGAATCAGATGACTCTTTTTGTTCTTGTCTCGTCTTGCATTTTCTTTAGCATTTCAAGGGCAGGGGCAATGGCATAGATTTTCGAATAACCTCAAAACCTCGATAAGAGCATATAGCTTGAGACTTGCTCACATTTAGGTATAGCTTGAGCTTGAGTCATAGTCATGTAAAAAGTTTTGGGCTATTGCATTATTGCCTCTCTGCTCCTGTCACATATTATCCTTTTTATGTGGCGTCATGAGTATGATGTGGGGCCATATATTCAATCATAAACAATATGATTCTCACATATCTGCCAAAAATTATACCGTTCATTCATTCTAAGTTGTCTTTTACTTTTTGAGTTGGTTCATTCTATTTATTTTTTACACATGTAAATACATATAATTGACAAGACAAAAAAATTCATTCATTCTTATATTTCTCATCGTCAACAACGCAAATAAGTAAAAGTTTTGTAGAAAATTGTGCTGACGTGATACTTAACCAGTTTCCAAATATCTTAGTTTTTTTTGAAACTCCATCATTATATTGGACTCACTGCTCGTTTCTACGCTGCTGAAGCTGGAACAGAAAGGCTCCAGTGGAGTGAACAAACTCAGAAAAGTCACAACTCACAAGGCCAACAAGGAGCTCAAGTTACTCGTGTGTGCTTTGGTTTTTCTCTACGTGTTTTATGTGGAGTTTAGGTTGGTTGCGTTGCTTTGGAAGGATTACAGATTAAAATGAGTGAGACAGTGGAGACAGTAGGGAAGGTTTTATATAGTGGCTCGGGACACAATGGACCTCCAGTGGAGCCCCACTATGATGACAGATACTTGCACATTTTCTCATTTGAAAAATATGACCATACCAAATGGCACGACTGGATGCATCGGCATTGGGATGTGAGCTTGTATGCTTCTGGGATTTACGTGGCGCTCATATTTCTTGGCCAGTATTTAATGAGGAATAGGCAGCCATTCGAGGTGAGAAGACCTTTGCTGTTGTGGAATATAGCGCTAGCAGCATTTTCGGCGACAGGCTTTTTTCGATCCATTCCAGAGCTTTGGTATGAGTGGACTGTGCCTGCTACCGGGGGATTACAGAGATCCGTTTGTTTTGCGTAAGTGAAATGGAATAATGGGATAGAGATTGGATATGTGTATAAAAGATAAATAAGAATTATGTTGGGAAGGAAAATGGGGATGGGATAGAGAAGTACGGTACACGACATAAATTTTGATTTTGTTGTTCACGAAAGTATCTTGTAATCAAAAGTGTAGAGAGGATGGAGAATGGAAAGAAATGTGATAGCCTTTGATTATGTCATCAACGTCGGTATTATCATGATGATAGGATTTTGTACTAAATTTAGAAGAAACAATCAATTTAGTGACGCATTTAAATGACGTATAACGTATATATACATGTTCTAGAAAAACCATGAGTCGTTTCATCTTAAAAGTTTGATGATGTGATGAAGTCTGATGCTGATCTTAAATTAAGTCTGACTTTTTAAAATTCACTTCAGTGTAGATCTACTGCCATTCTAATTGTATGATGTTTTGACAAACACTGACTTAAGATTCTTCAATGTAAAAGAGGTTGTTAATACGAAAATTCTGCTTAGGTAAAATCTGAACTTATTCTGTTACTTTAAAAATAATTTTCGCACGTGAGTCCAAGTCCATTGGAATAATTAATAATGAAAATTCAAGAGAATATTAATACACTTTGAAGTGTTATTTTATCTCTACTCCTTTCCCTTTCATACCACCCCACATCCTCTCCTTTGAAAAGATTCATTGAACTTGCATAACCACATCTAACATCCGATTCGTGACTATTTTCTCATTATATAATAAATTCATTGCTACAATTAATTCCCCCAAAAAATAATGAGTTCCTGACATTCCAGAAAGTAATTTGTATAACCGCTGCTCTTCCCAAGGATTTCATAGTTCAAGTTCTTATAGAATATAATTTTGTTTATGCGTAGCTTAGTAAGGTAACGAACTCATTAGAATCTCTGTTTAGATAGCAATTCGTACGTAAGTTTTGGAATGTTTCCCACAAGCGGGCAAAGACCTTCCTTATTGAGTTCATTACAATTCCAGCAGGAATTTATTCTGCTTCTAGAAGCGGAGTTGAAGTGGATGACCGATTTGTGTGCAAATATTTTTGATCTTGATATCATTGAACTTCTAACAAATTGTCTAACAAATTCCTTTTATAATTATTCTTCCAAAAAACCAGAGACAACCACAACATCGCAACTTCCCTTTGGGGCTTGCTATTTGCGTGGTCGAAACTATTTGAGTTTGGAGACACGGTGTTCATCGTCCTCAAAAAGCAGCCGCTCATCTTCCTCCATTGGTAAGTGATTCTTAACGTACACAATATTACACTTCAGTTTCTCTTCGAGTGTGAGTGAACCCTACAAAATGTGACTTCGACCTAAGATTCCTGTTGCTTCCAAAAGATTGAGAGGCGTAGGAAATACGCACAAACTAGATTCAAAGAGACGAAGCATCAGGATTAAATTAGTGTCTGCCACGTGTGATAAAATTGAGCTTTGAAAACATGCGGGGTTTCTGAACCTAAATTAATTAATTTTTCTTTTGTACTTTGCCTACATCCAGGTATCATCACGTCACAGTCACTATTTACTGTTGGTTTGCTTATTCAGCATATGATCCTTCCAGCAGGTGGTTCTGCACGATGAATTACCTCGTTCACTCTTTGATGTATACCTATTATGCGATGAAGGTAAGGAATTGTACTGAATCTCTGGGAAATCTTGTTAATCAATGGAGAGAAAATGGAATTCTATTGAAATCTAAAACGAAAATGAGATTGGGAAATGAAACATTTTCAGAATTTCTTGTGCGTAGTATTTATGTAGTTTGTGTGTGTACACTGCTGTACACATATGGTTTCCAAAACGAAATCGATATTAGGCAGCTTTTATACCTTTTTTAACTGGAATTTACTTGTAGGTCTTCCAAATCACATTATCAACAAAGCATATCTACTTAAGTATATCAAGTTTCTAGTTACGGAACATGTGTTGGAATAGAAAAGTAAATGACGCTGACAGTTTAGTTTAGAGAGAATTCTAGATTAATTAAAAATTGCTCGTAAATTGAAAAACTTGGCTGATTCACAAATCATACTTCCGAGTAAAGCTAATAGTTAGCTTTCAGCAACACTTACACATTGAGCCGAGGAAGCCGTTAGATTCTTCATGTTATAATAGGATGCAGAGTATTAGGACATATTTCCAGCTGCTCACTAAATGAAATTATTTTAAGTCAACAATGTCGTGGTACTAGAAGTTGTAGCTAGTAGTTTCACAAATTTCACAATGAATGGACTTCTACATAGGAGTAGTCTTGTGTAGTTTATCGAAGAAATTCTACGTTATTAGAAACGATAGGTTTCAAAATATGAAAACTAAAATGCTTCATATTTAGATGCCTTTATTAAACTAGGTTTACTTCGTCGTATTTGCATGTTATTACATAAACATGGTACCGAAAGAAAATGTATCTGAATTCTCAAATATTATTTACCATTCAACATTTTTATATTTGACGTCTTCATGCAACAAATTTCTTTTTTTCCAGGTTCTTCAAATAAAAATTCCACGGCATATCCCAATGACGATCACAATCTGTCAAATTATGCAGATGGTGGTTGGCGTTATCATCAACGTGAACACTTACTACATAAAACGTAAGTTGATTGAGAAAAGAAACAAAATTTTCCACATATAAGTACAGTATATTACTCATACAATAAAAAAGGTTCATCTACTGATTTTCTCACTTCTTTTTATGCCCAGTGTCTGGCCAGGAATGCAAGCGCCCGTACAGCAACATCCATCTGGCTTTCGCAATGTACACCACGTACTTCATCCTGTTTGCCAACTTTTTCCGTAAATCGTACTTCCGAAAGAAGAGCATCAAATCTTCATAAGCTATACATACTAAATTATGCTATGCCATAAAAAGTCTTTGTTGTAGACTAAATAATAAAAAAACGCTCATTCATAATGATAATACTGGAACGGAACCGAAATTTTTAAATTATATATTTTGTTTTGCTATATACAAAAACTGTGCTATTTTTAAATATATTTTTAATACCTGTTATTTCTAAATAAGCAATGCAATAAATAATATGCTCATTTAATGTAATATATAAACAAAGTAAAATTATTTTATAGCAACGTTATATTAATAAAAATTTAATAAAAACCAAACATTTTATACGTAGCTTTAAACCCGTAATCACATATAGTAGCTATAGACCCATTTATAGAGTATTCAAAAATCCAAATGTTTTAAAATGTTTTTGAAAGTCACCAAACTTAAGCATAGTAGCCTGGTGTGGTTAGTTTTCTTTGTTCCAGACGTATTCTAAAGAAGAACATATGCTAAACCTATAATTAGCTGCTAAATAACTCAACTGGGACAAGGATATCCCAAATACCGGAGAGTGGAATTTTTTGTCATGCTTCTCTCTTTGAGAATTCAAGCATTTCTTTACATGAATTTGTGGTACGTCATGACTCATGCGCAATCCTTGTCTTTATACAATGTACATATTTCTGATGTAATACAGTCCTCATGAAAGTAGTGTGACTTTGAAGGGTTCTTGAAACCAATGCCAAATGACCGCTACATCCAAGGGCAATAGGTTTGTGCTTTCATTTCCTTGAAAAGTATCCAGTAGGCCAAGACAACTGCAAGAATTTCTGTATGAATCATGTAACACCAGTGACCAGTGACCAGTTTGGTATTTGAATGCTATCTAAATTCTCTATTGATTTTGGTGTAAATGTTCACACATACCAATATGAATGGAACAAGTTTCTGAATCTAAATTTAACTGTGGGACAAGGTCTCCTATTCATCTCGCTTTGGTTTGTAAGGGAGAGAGGAGAGGTGTGATTCTATGGCACATGCTATCTGCTACAAGTTCATATCGCTCTGCTAGGCACTAAAGGTCGAAATTGGAAGGGTTGTTTGGTCCAATCCAAATACCATATCTTCTTGCTTTATGGGTCCTTTAATCTCAGCAAAAAGAAGTCACTTTTCCTTTCGTTCATCTGATGATCCCTAAAAGTCAGTGGTATATAAGCAGTTCGTATTTTCAGAAGAAATCATCAGTCACTCACTTCCTAGTCTAATCATCAGTTCATTTCACATTCCTTAAGCAACCCTTCCTTCCTTTCAAGAATTCCAGGGAATCTCCACCGAAAATCATGAAGACCCAGGTAAGTTTCTTAACAAAACAAAAAACTAGAATTTTAAGGGGCAACCTTTCACACATTGACTTTATTTAACTAAAAATATTTCAAAAACTTTAGGTCGCTCTTCTCCTCTTCGGCATCGTTGCCGTTGCCAGCGCCAACACCTACCGGAAACTCCAGCAAATCCCAATCAAAAGCTATGCAGCTCCTGCCGCCACCTCCGTCTTGATTGAGGAGAAGGATGCTTCTTATGATGAGCTACCAGCAGCGCCCGTAGCACCCGCGGCACCAGTTGTTTACAAGAACCCAACCCGTGTTGTTGAGAAGGCTCCCATCCGCATTTCCACCCATACCAAGAATGACAACTATGCTCCAGCTCCTTCCCGTAAAACTCAACTTGAAAATGAGGAGTATGCTGAAGAGCAAAACAATAATGCTCACTACAACTTTGCCAGCGCTGTTGATGATGGTATCATGGATCACTCCCATGTTCGTCAAGAAAGCCGTGAGGGAAAAAAGGTCACTGGAAGCTATGGATATTCTGATGGGTATTTCAAGAGGACTGTCAACTACGAAGCTGATGAGAACGGTTACAGAGTTGTTGGGTAAGAATTTCAAACAAAAGAAAATTCTTAATATTTTTTCGTAATAATTCACATCAAAACCATGCTATTTATCATATTTATTTGTTGTATAACAGAGAAACTGTTGAGCCAATCAGTGAAGCTGGTCCACAAGTAGATCTAGTCAATGGAAAGGCTGATATTCACACTCAAATCGGAGGAGTTGATACCCAATACAGTGTGAATGCTGATGAGCTCGCTCAATTCAAGAATGGAAGGAAGGTCATGTTGGACTAAAGAAAAAAGTTCAGGAGAAATGAATTGAGATTTGAAGATTCTCTCATAAGAATCTTTTCTATATTGATGTGATTTGTAAATAGTAGCATGTATATAGTATTATTCATTTCACAAAATTTTTAAAAGATATCGTTTTAATATTCGGATAATATCGGACAAAGTAAAGTACATTAATATATAGATAAGACATTGATAGAGTAATCATATGGATTAAGTATTTTTGTAGCAAAACAAAATTCAATTTTTTGTGTAAAAATAACTCAAATGAATTGATTGAAACACAAATAAAGAAGTATTTTTCATAGAAATTGCACCAATCCCATGATTTGTTTTATATATCACATTGAACTGATGCGATTCCTCCACCGATCTACGTTCCCAAGAAATTAATATTTCCAAAACGCATAACAGAATGGCACTCGAGATATACATTTTTATAAGTAACACAACTACAATACATTTTTATTTAGTTTCTTCTCAACAAAAACTCGATCATCATAATATTTATGTGTTAGAATAAATTAAATGAACATATTAACATTCAAATTTACCATTCTTCCTGAAAATACTTGTAACACATTTTAACCAAAAGTTACGGACTAGAATAATATATTACACTGGCTCACAATAAGTTTTTGGAATTTGCACAAACAAACCATATTTCAATCATAATCTTAAGTTAATAATATCCATTGTAACTTACTAATATTTTGATATTTTTTTTAATAAATTTTAATATTTGCCAGCACTTTCAACTCGCAAAAGTGTTTAGATAAGCCTAACCTAAACCCCTGGCCTTAACATTTGGTTATTTCATGGATGGTACTAATATACGCCGTTATATTAAATCGAAGTAACGTGAAAGTTTACATTTAATACAGATAAACCAAGAGTGGGTATGAAGGAAGGGTATCTGTGGACCCAAAACCCGTATGCGTGGACACACATGTTAGGGATTTAGAATTTTTTATATTTTTTTGGAGCACTTAACTTGTTTCTAAATAGGGTAATAGAATGCGGGTTTTCATATGGTGAAAGATTTGGCTCGAAATTCGTAACGGTTTGGCCGTTATAATAAAAAATCGCAAAAAATGAGCAGTTTTTCAGTAAAAATTAATTTCTTGACGAAGAGCGGACTCTGTTTTCTAAGTGAATATGTCTACGATAAAATTCAAATTTTTATCAACATAATGCCGTTTGAACGGTTGAAAATGGCATCCGCTACTCAGAGATATGAATTTTCAAAAATTGGAAGTTTCTAATTAGACAGCACCAAGACGGTACAAAATTACATATTATTCGGTAGTTTGTACTGTATAATCGCGTATTTTCGCAATCAGCAATAGTTTAATGATGCTCTACGTGACATACATAATATACACAGCATCTGTACTGGTAAAATAACTTGAAAATTACAAAAATTAAGGAAATTGAAACTTTCGTAGGTTTATGGGATTTTTACAATTTCGATATACATTTATACATTAGTTAATATACTAAAACACATACAACACCCACGTTGGAGACATAACATCGCAAATTGCAACCGTTTCTAATTACAGATAATTCTTTGAGACCGCAGCGCAGCTGGTTGAAATCTCAACGAGGGTTACCAGTTGAGGATAAGTTTTTGGTTAAATAATTTTAAGCATTTTATACTCATTCTTCTATCCAGCTACTCTTGTGTTATACCTTTTTACTGCGCATTTGATTTTTTCCTTGTAAAGTTTGTCAAATTTTAAAATTTAGTTCATTTGCTATATTTAGTTTATCTAGAACCCATCATAGCAATAATTTTACTTATCAAATATTTAACTGCCAAACTCTCACACACAGACCATTTCGTCGAAAAAACATCTGCAGTCAGTAAATGTTTAAAATGCATTATTTATTTTTTAGTTGACGCAAAAATAATTCGATTTTGTTTTTAGAATATAAAGAACATAAAATCAACAAAATTATATAACTGTATATTTAAAAAGGAAGAATTCGTATGTACAGCTATTGTATTTCAAAATATATATGAAAATTTGCAGGATATCCTTGTCCTTCATAACCCGTTTAACTAGAGGGAAGCGATTTATTTATAAAAATGGGTGGTAGAGACAACCTCAGCATAGATTTGAAATCCTAAGAGCATCGAGCATTTCTAATATGATATGTTCATCCAAATTATAAAACTCACAAATTTCAGACATTGAAGGTAGTCAGACATACATGGGGGTCAGGATTTCGAAAATTTTAAACTCGATTTTCTCGGAAACAGCTTAACGAATTTTTATAAATTTTTGTTGTTGCTTGGTTTAATGTGGTTAATGATCCTACTAAGCTGAATTTAAAATATGCAACTTAGAAATGATGACACCAGTTTTAATTTTGTTTGAACGGTCGAATTTGAGATTTTTAGATACCGATCAAGCGTACGTTAATGAAATGAGGTAACTTATGGTCCAATGATAACTATTTGGTGTAAAACAATATAATTTTCAAAAACTATTTTCTTCCACTCATTTTTTAATTTTTAAATCCTATCAAAATACAAGCCTAGAATTCCTATGAGTATGCCCTATGCATATTTACAGGTCAATCCGTCGAGAAACAGGAGTAAACTGCGTTCCACGGTTCACGTCGCCCTAATCCAGGTGTCTTGTGTTACCCCTAGCTAACAAAGGCGGTTATTGTCATTAAATTGCGAGTAGTTTCAAGATATACAATAAAAAATTACTAGAAAATTTGGCTCTCTAGGTACTGCTGATCACACTCAAGTTTGTTTTGTAATGGTTGTGAATATGATTTATACAATAAGTTTTGAAGAAACCTAGTCCACCTGGAATATAAAATGGTTGGAAGAAGCAGGTATTGAAAAACAAAAACATTTCGTTATTAATTACTACCTTGAGGATTTCCCCGTGGGAAATTAAAATTTAATTTTTAGAAGTTGTTTCTCGCATTCTTCAAGCAGGCTTTCGTTGAATGAAGATGCAGCATGTTTTCATGAGTTTTCAAAGTTATGTGATCAGTGATAAGATCATCAAACACATACAGCTTTGATTTGTAAGGGAAGGGTCCAGTTGTATGGCGCACGATATCTGTTACAAGTTCATATGTCTCGGCTAGACACACAAGGTCGAAATTGAAAGGGTTGTTTGGGACAATCACAATACAATGTATCCTTCGTTTATGGATCCGTATCTTTGAGCAGAAAGAAGTTACTTTTCCTTTCGTTCATCTGACCATTCAGAAAAGTCAGTGGTATATAAACAACTCGCATTATCAGAACAAACCATCAGTCAGTCACTTCCTAGTCTAATCATCAGTTCCTCTCACAATCTTTCGACAAACCTTCCTTCCTTTCAAGAATTCCAGGAAACCTCCGCGGAAAATCATGAAGACCCAGGTAAGTTTCCTAAAATGAAACAAAACACAAATCCTATCATTTCACGGGGCAATGTGAGATTGACATAACTTAACACAAAAACAATTCAAATTATTTAGGTCGCTCTTCTCCTCTTCGGCTTCGTTGCCTTTGCCAGCGCCAACCGGAAACTCCACCAAGTCCCTATCAAAAGCTATGCAGCTCCTGCCGCCACCTCCGTCTTGATTGAGGAGAAGGATGCTTCTTATGATGAGGCGCCAGTAGCACCCGCAGCCCCAGTTGTCTACAAGAACCCATCCCGCATTGTTGAGAAGGCTCCCATCCGCACTTCCACCCATACCAAGAATGACGACTATGCTCCAGCTCCTTCCCGCAAAACTCAACTTGAACATGAGGAGTATGCTGAAGAGCAAAATAAAAATGCCCAATATAGCTTTGCCAGCGCTGTTGATGATGGTATCATGGATCACTCCCATGTTCGTCAAGAAAGTCGTGAGGGAAAAAAGGTCACTGGAAGCTATGGCTATTCTGATGGTTATTTCAAGAGGACTGTCAACTACGAAGCTGATGAGAATGGTTACAGAGTTGTTGCGTAAGAATCTCACTCAAAAAAGTTAATATTCATTAACCTTTTCTTAATATTTCATTTAAAATCATGCTATTTATTTGCTATATAACAGAGAAACTGTTGAGCCAATCAGTGAAGCTGGTCCACAAGTAGATCTAGTCAATGGAAAGGCTGATATTCACACTCAAATCGGAGGAGTTGATACACAATACAGTGTGAATGCTGATGAGCTCGCTCAACTCAAGATCGGAAGGAAGGTCATGTTGGACTAAGGAAATAAGTTTAGGAGATATGAGTTGAGATTTGAAGATTTTGTCCTAGAATCTTTTCTATATTAATGTGATGTGTAAATAGTAGTATGTATATAGTTTATTCATTTCACAAAATTGTTTTCTTTTAATATTCGGATAATATTGGACAAAGTTAAGTACAATAATATATAGATTATAGATGTTATAATGTATAGATTTATAATATAAGATGATAAGTATTTTTGTAGCAAAACAAAATTCAATTTTTTGTATAAAAATAACTCAAATGAATTGATTGAAACACAAATTAACAAATATTTTTTTCTACTAATATTACCAACTACTGCGTTCCCTTATTGTTACATTTAGTAGCAGATCCAACCACAATCTTCTTCATGAGTAAATTTTAAATTCGAACATACAAGCCAGAATGGCACTCAAGTTACACATTTTACACAATTACACAACTACAACGCAATTATAATACACTTCAATTCATAAAAAATGCTAGTATTTATCTTTGTTCAAATAAATCGTATAAATTCATTAACATTCAAATTTAATACTTTTTCACAAAAATACTTATGGACACAAGTAAATACTTGAAACACCCATTTTAACTAAAAGTTACGGACTAGTATAATATATTCAACTGGCTCACAATCAGTTTAACAGTCAGAGTTTACATTTTAGTTAGTTTCCTTTTCACTCATATCACATTAAATTCATGCGCACGTTTTGAATTTGCACTTTTAAAATAAAATTATGCTTTTCATACAGTTTGACAGCACCAGAATGATTGACGAGGATACAGATTAAAAATTAGTTATATAATGTAGTGTAAATTTAATATTTAAATAGAATTATTTACGTTACGTTTGAGTAATTAGTTTAGTTTAATAATGGTGCATAATTAACTCGGTACATTTTGGCGTTTCAAATTCAATATCATACCCTGTTTTCTGCTACCAGACAAATCACATTCGATTGCAAATTTTTTCAATTTGCACTGACAAATCATACTTCCATTACAATCTTAAGTTAATAATGTCCATTTTGTAACTTAAAAATATTTCGATATTTTTTAAAAATAATGTTAAATCTTAGCCGACATTTTTAATTGAAAAATTGTTTAGATAAGCCTAATCTGAGCCTACAATATTTGGGGGTTTTTCATGCATGGTACTAACATATACAAACATATATCGTGATTTTAATTGGAAGTAACGTGAATGCTTAGCAAAATCAAAGGTAATGCTTGTGCTTGTAATGCAGGCGGATTATAAATACTGTAAAATAGAATTCATTTGATATATATCGTTTTTCAATTTTGAAAAACGATATATATCAAATGAGTTGCGTTAGCTAGGATTAGTATTTACATTGTTACCTCCTGGCAAAAGATGACTGCCGCTACACGTGACATACGTACATAATATATATGTTGCATCTATACGTATAAACAATGCTAGCTTGAAAATTACAAAAATTGAATTGAAACTTTCGTAGGTTTATTTAGCTTTTTATAATTTCGACATATATTTATATATTAGTTAGCATACTATATACATTCAACATACACGTTAGAGAATAAACAAAATTGCATAATTGCAGAGATCTCAAGTATTTAGTGAAATTTTTTAAACTTGCAACCTTTTCTAAAGCTACATTTTATTTTACATGTTATGCAGGCTACACTCAGGATACCTGTCAGATGCATATAATTTTACTTGCGTCAAATACCATTAAGGAGCTTCGTACTTTGACATACTTTAGTCCCACATAGATAATCGCAACATGTTATACATTTTACAGCGCCTTTGATTTTTGCTTGTAAAGCTTTACAAATTCTAAAATTTAGCTCATTTGCTATATTCAAGTAGATCTAGAACCCATCAAACAAAACAGAGTTACCTTCGTATGTATTTTCAGCTATTGAAGTCTATGCATAAGAAAGATAACAAATCTAAATCTTACATTATTTTATAGATATTTTGGTTATTTTTTAATCGGCACATAAATACTCCTAGTTGTGTATTTAGAATATAAATTACAGATAATAAACATTTAAGTTGTATAATTTTCTACTAAAAAGTCAGTTATTCGTATGTACAACTATTCTTTATAAATATGCATGAAAAACTGCTGGAATTGTTGACAGAAGCATCTTTACAGTTAAAAAGTTTACGATTTACAAAAAGAGTATTTTAATAATGAAGCTGGATAACATCATAGTGATTTCAACATTAAGATGATTAAAACTCACAGGAAAGATATGTACACCCACTTAATACTTGATTTGCGACAGGAAATGACAGGACAGATTCTCTGATGTGGAGAAGTTGGTAGATTTATAAATGAGTTTTTTAATAGAAATTTTGAGTAGTGAGAAAAATTCGATAAAACACTGGCTAACAATCAAGTGCATTTAAAATCACAAATAAAATTAATATTTTTCTCCATTCAAAATGTAACCATCTCTACATAAACCCTGTCTCAGGCGTATGATGATCTAGTTGGTGTGAACTCAGTTCTCAAAGCATATCTGTAGCTAGCAGTATACGTGGATCCAGCTCGTGGAACATAACCAGTTCTTGAGTTTCCATTTCCGCTGCTTTGAAAGCGAATGCGGGGTCGTCCATTAATTTGCTGGCGCGCATTAGCTCCTCGTCGTGGTTGCCAATGTCGGCATCCAAAACTGCGGAGGAATTCCTTCCGGAATTTACCTAGATTTTAATTACAACATAAGTTTGGCTATAAGAATTCTGTGATATCATCAAATAACATTTATTTTTTAAAAATTAGTGATGACGTCCAAATTTATCGCAATCACAAACACACATAGCTTTTTAATACTTCTCACAACTACAAAGAAGCACTACAAATTTTTTGTTTTCTTCAAAGAACATGAATAATGCATACACTTCTTACACACACAATCTGCTACAGAAGAGCTGTCTATAAAGATGATTGCAAAACTGTTGTTTTTGTTCTTTGTTACAAAATGGGAGTGCCATCTTGTCACGGAGAAAGGAGTACGTAAAAGTATACTTTTTATATACAGCAAAGTAAACATTGACACAAAGAGGTGGGAAATTGGATCTGGATCAAGGCATCATGAACATATGTACCAAATGTGTAGTGAGCCGTGAGTGAGCAGCGAGAGAGAGAGAGAGAGAGAGCAAAAAGGAGCCAAGATTACATATCATGGGTAACGGTTGCGGAAAAAAATTCAAGTGAAAACATTATGTTTTAGGAAAAGTTGACAAAACAAGCTAAAAGTTGGCGTTGAGTTGCTAGACTCGACGGGATTGCCGATTATTATTGTATGAGTAGACACGAGAGGTGGCAGGGAGATACGATTTTCTGGAGCACAAGCACTGGAATGCGCGTGCAAACTCCCTCCGAAATTTGCCTGCAAGAAGATAAAGTTTACGAGATTGTAAACAACTTTTTTTTATGGAATATGAAATGAAATTCTTTTATTTTCTCTTTTGAATCTTCTTGATTTTTTATTTTATTGAAAGCAAAATAAAAAATGTGTTTTGTAATGGTTGCGAATATGTTTTATGAAACTAGTTATAAAGAAAACTAGTCCACGTCGAATATGAAATGGTGGGGTAAAGAAGGTGATGAAACCCGGAAAATATTGCTTTATTTCCTTGAGGATTTCCCCGTGGGAAATTAAAATTTCATTTTTGGGATTTTTTCTCTCGCATTCTTCACATATTTTTTTGTTGAATGAAGGTGAAGTATGTTTATATCTATGAGTTTTTAACAAATAATCTTACACCCATAGTTTGGTGACCTACAATCCCATTTTTCTTTGTGACGAAGTTGTGACGCACTTTGAGCTCTTCCTGAATCGTAAACAAGTGCATGAATCTGAACCAGTGCTGTATCTTCTTTGCTATTAGAGCGTGAAGTTTAAATGGTAGCTTTTATTAAAGAAACACTAGCTCATCACATCACTTTATACTTTGCTATGGATTTATAGATTTGTCATGAATTTACTTATGACGTTTCTACTTTAAGAAATTAAAAGGTTTTAAGTATACTTGCTTAAAATTTTCCAGATAAAATTCAACCAGGAACCACCACAGATTTTTTGATAAGGAGTTTTATCCACACTGTGGCCTCGATAATTGATCTATCTGCACTAATTGTAACAAACATTTATAATAAAAGTTTTTAATAACGTTGTAATAATACAATTTATCAAAGTATTCAATTCATTCTATGCTAGGCAAATTTCGGCATGTGCGTGTATACTTTTATTCATCCCCAAAACTTGCCACGGCTTCTCTCCGTTTGAGTCTTGAGAAAATTGCATAAAATGGCAAAAATGCATATTCATTTCAAAAAGTTTGTTCATGTGTACACAGGTTTCATGCTCAACTTCCTTGACTAGCAAACAAGACGAGTGTGTATTTTGCCTTGTCGTGTGGCCAAGCATACAAGAGAAAGTGAGCCATGCTATGATCATATTCGAAAGAAATGCCCTTGGCATTTCTTATTCTTATGCAACTCGTTATTTCCTTTCTCGTGTAAGACTCACTTTTAACTGTGTTCATTCATGCTATGCTTGATGCTTGCATCATATATCATCAACCTTATGATGCCAATGCAGTGCATTGATTTGCAATGCAAACAAAAAAGTAACATTTTCATATGAAGAAAATGGGTTATAAAGTACAAAGTTATAAGGGGCAAATATTTACGTGGTTTTTTGGCATGCAAGCAGAGAAGGTACGGTACAGTCTTATTTTTATAAGGGGCATTGTGATACAGTAAGCTAACGTGCACATCTTTTTCTTGTAAAAAAAAGATTGAGTTTTTTTCACTCAGCATTTGCATAATATATAAAGTTACTGCTTTCTAATAAAGGCTTTTGGACCCCATAATATTGTCAGTAATAAAAGGGGTCCTTATTTCACATTTTTCAAAAATACATATTATTTGTCTCGCAAAAAATATATACATAAGTAATCTAATATAAGTATGTACTTATGCACGTAACATATTTCGCAATCATCACAAAAACACATATACATTTTTTCCAACACATGGAATTATTGTCATCATCATTCTTTTGAAGTTCAAAAAAGAGCAAGTAACAAGAAAGTCAAAGACGTAAAAGAGTAAAATTTATATAGAAAAAATTGCATCCAATTCCAATTCTCCAAGTTGTAGAAAAGGAAGGATGGTGCAATTTGAAAACTTACCACTCATGAAATTGTAAATTACAGGATTGACAGCTGAGTTGGCGTAACAAAGCCAATGGGAGATCATTGCGACGTAGGGCATGTACTCGTTTCCAGCAAACATTCCGGGTACACTAAAAAAGAGAGATTATAAAAAATATAAGAAAAGAAATCCTCTTACCATATGGAGATTATTAAGTGCAGTTGGATGTTGGATCCGTTGGATCATTGCGGATTGCATTCATATTCAAATCATTATATACATGAATTAGATATACAAATATATAAATATGATAATGATAATGAATGACGTACGCAATAACGCTATACACAGATACAGGAAAGTAGCAGACAGCAAACATGACGACGACAGCCACCAACATTTTTGCAGCCTTTCTTCGAGATTTCAGCTGGTAGTCTGCTTGGCTACATTGAGAGGATGAAACTCCACGGAGGATGGGTGTCAGCACTGTCAATCAATCAATTAAATAAAGAAAAAAATCATGGAGTATTAGAGAGTAAAGCTGGAAGATGAAAAAAATGTCTTAACCCTAACAAATCTAGAGATTCCTCCGTACACACATTATATATTTACAATATAAACACATTTCTACTCAAGTTCCAGCAAACCTACGTTATTGTGGCAATAATTACTGGCATATGCTATTTGATTCCGGCGTTGAATTGACTCAAGCATGGGCAAAAACTAATAGAAGGATTAATATCATCTGACGTGACGCAACACTCCCATTATTCTCAACAGCCGCTCGTCTATCATTCTCCTTGTCATAAATTTAAGTGGGAGATGAGAAAGAGATGGCAATACACAAGTGTGCTTCAATCCCCGCACTTGACTTGAGTTTCCAAATCTGGCAACTTAATACTAAATCCAGCACAATATAGCGTTTCAGTTTCATAAGGAAGCTCCTGACTCTTATATATTATTACCATCCTAGTCGATTTCACCGCCTATACCACCCATCTATTTATATTAGATCCTTATCAAATAACAAAAGGCAAAAAATTGCAGATACTTTGGGATGCGGTATCTGCTCCATTATTTCAATGCACAGCCTAAAAGAAATAAATCCCTATCGAAATGCTGTACCATCCAATTGGGTTTTA
>JAANSM010000251.1:0-35033 GCA_036850725.1 Orchesella villosa | reverse complement strand
TGAACATTGTCCTTTCAGTAACTGTACTGTTATGGGTTGTTAGAATTTAACGAAGAAAAACAAAAAACATATTGAGAGTGGATGCATGTAATATGGAGATTTTAAATGGGATGAAATAGGAAAACGCTAGCTTAGCTTACCACCACACCGACAAAAAACTAAAGAAGAGAGACACATTGAGATACGTACATTCATATATAGATACATTTATTGGAGTAGTATATATTCAACTAGTATTCTTGATATAGATGAAGACAAATGCATCTCACACATACAAAAGACGAAATATAATTCTGAAACGATGGAAGGGTGTTTGAGCACGGTACTGAATTGTTTTTTATGCTCCTGTCTGCTTCCTTCTTACTGAAGTGATGGTGTATCCAAAAAGTTTCCCTGTACGATCGGCATCAGCGTATTATATACATCCATAAATACATACATATATTTAGGTACAGCATTTATCTGTAGAGGTTTTTTTATGTACAAAATGCGTTGATACATATAGAGACATAGTGGAGCTTTGCCATATTAAATTCAAGAGAGAAAGGAAGCTCACTTGCTGTGAGAGAGAGAGAGAGCTGGCTTGCTTTTATGGCTGCCTCAATAGTCTGAAAAAACCTTATAAATGAAACTTGGATTTTCTAGATCTGATCTGACTGACAGAATAGAATGAGTTAGTGACTGTGTGGGCATAAGGTGGAGGAACGAACGGTGCAAAAAAAGGGAATCAAATGTGTGTGTGTAAATGCATGTGTACTTTCATAAGACCCTTTTTTTCATTTGACTGAATTGAAATCCGGAGAATGTGCCAGGGACTGGAATGGTCAAGTAGGGAAACAAAAAATTCAATTCATAAGACTTCACCTTTTGTCCTCACTAGCTTTTGGCTTTGTATGTATTTACGTATCTGAGTTTAAATGATTGACGTTCGTAATGTTGCAAGGCTATTTTAAAAATTAGCATCTTACCCAATAAAATCGATAATGTTTATTTGATGCAAATACTGGGGTACCTATCTACTACTCTCAAAATATTGTCACGTTGAGAATCAACTGACGTAGTTAGACTGAGCATTAGCATGATTAAGCAAGATGAGAGTACACCTTAGAGCATAGCTTAACCCAGTCATTAGCCTTTTTTAATCAATTGAAGTGAAACCATTGTAATGGTTCTGATTCAGTGTAAAGGGAAGGATATCGTTTTTAAAATAATATGGGATCCAGCCATCGATTTACGAAGGTCTTCCATTCTACGGCTTATAGCAATGCCCCAACTAACAAAGAAATAGAATCTGTATAGCATCAGATTATATGCAACATGGCTTTTGTGACTGCTGCGGGTGGATACTGGAAATTCTAACCTATAAGCTAAATCCAAGTTTGAAAAGATAGGGTAGAAGCGGATCGACGAAGCAAAATTATGCAGGTGTTCTTGAATTCACTTTTCCATGATTATAATAAGAATCATTCTGCAAATGAAAGTTGGTAATTTTGTTTAGCCAATGTATACGAATAACAGTGTTTGGATGTTTTATATTAGTATGTATGCCACGGAAAGACACAAGGCAGCATATGTCGTTCTGTCAGCACACTGGCTGTGTTTGCAGCCTCGTTTCAATGTTAATCATTTTTCTAAAATTGAGTAATACCAAATATATATAACAAGCTAGTCTAGTTTAGACACAAATTAAATTTAAGGTGTGTGTGTATATATAGTTATTATTCACAAATATGAGCGAACTACCTCTCCCACACATTCATGTATACATATTACTTATGTATATTTGACAGACTGTTCTTAAAAAGACAGTTAGGTCGTTTTTTCCTGTGAACGGTGGTTTAATCTTCTACACGTAAAGTTGAAGTCTATGCACTACTCCCGGAGAAGCATAATGAAAGAAAGTAAGAAATTCGTTGGAGAAGGAAACAGAATCTGGAGTGGGAATATTGTTTGAAATGGGAAGAAGTTTGGCTCCAACGCAATCCTCAAATGGAATCACAACCTTTAGCATTGTAGTTGATACATATCCATACATTTATAGATATAAGGTATGTGTAGTAGGTGTATCCGAATGTTTGCTAGACGCATATTTCCCCGAAAAATGATTAACAGCCAAACTCAGTCTTGAGTTTGACTAGCAATGTGTTTTAGAGCAAAGGCCGGAGAAACTCTCTGGAATTTGTACAAGAAAGCAATTACATAGCTTGTTCACAAAACGATGAAAGATATGATGGAAAGTACGTACATTACGAATTAGTACAATGTACGTTGGATGTTTGCTTCTGTATATTATGCAATGCAACGTAACGGGCATCCAGCATAATATAGAATATGTGTGGAAGTGGTAGGAGGATGTTTATGCAAGGCTAACTCAGAGGAAAGAGAGGGATTCACCCAAAATTATGGTGCGAGGCCAACATTACGACTGGAATCCTTTTTATACCAAAAGGATTCTATTGCATCGTACAAAAACAAAGTGTGGTGTTCGTGTAAACCCTTTTTCCTAAAATGCAATGACTGCATTGTGCTATATTACTATTTTATACTTTTAGTTTTTCTTACTCTGAATCTCAATGGTTTCGGCTTGTTTCTCAACCATCTATTTCGAAAAGATAAGTAGGAAATGGTAACAGAAAACGGAGAAAAAATCAGCAACATAACGGCGTTTTTTGTTTTATTACTGAAACAAAAGGCTTGCAAATAAACATGGATACATATATATATTCATTCACACATGTATGTATGCATACAGTTGACTGCTGGAATAAATGCTCAATAGGATTCAGGAAGAATTTTGAACTCCCTAAATACTGTATATCTTTACATATATACATGGATCTATGCACATTATATTACCGTATAAAGCTTCGACTTTCCATTTAAAACTGTGGAGGTATCTATATGCTTGCTGGGTTCATACACCGGTTCCTCTCTTTCCATTCCCCAACCGATCTCCCTTTTCTTCATGGCGTGCATGGAATCTTTCACTTTCTTCTTGGAACACAACTGGCGCTCTGGTGAATCTTAGGGTTTTAATAAATGGAACTATGTATTTTTTATGTTGACGCTGTTTTGTCCTTTTCATTCCTTTCCTCCTCATCCTCCTACTACATCATTTATATACTTGCCCCCTTTTGTTGTTACTTTCATTCAGGCTATTTCCGCATTTTTAGGACTGTCATACTATCTTTGATTATCACACTCTGGTCTGATTGTTCCTTTCTAAATGAATCTATTTAAGCTTTCCTAAATGTCGTGTGGATTAAGGCTTACAAAGCATAAATAATGCCGTGCTAATAAATAGATTCAATTTGATTATTAAACTTCCAGCTTCCGCAAATAAACAGTAAAATTATTATTATTAGCGTTTTATCATATATATACATTTTGAGCTGCCTACTCTTATTGCAAATTTGTGTGCTATATAATTCATATACTGTTATATTTAATTTGGTTAATATAATACAAAAAAATAACTCATTCATTTTCTTTATATTTTACAGATGGTGGGATTGCCTGGGAAAGCATGCATCGTACACTTTTTACAAATCAATACGGATTGGAGAACGGATTCTCTCCCTTGCCAGCTTTTTTCCTGTCAGAATTTGGCCAGACTCAGCAATTTTAAGTATTGCGGAAGTTCAACTCCTATGGAAAGATAGAAATGAGTGCCTGTGCAGTCTTCGTCTCTATTTTCTTCCAGAGAACACACCATTTGGCAGATTCTCATTTCATGGCGAGGTATGTACATGAACAAAAAACATCTCCCTTCTCACTCTTTTCTTTTTACACCCCGGAGTTAGATCCGATCCACCATCTAGTTCTCAATTTATACAAAACAATCTTCATCCAAACCACTAGCGCTTTTGTAATGGTGGGCACTTGGAAACAGGATTACGTATAAAGTGGAAGTATACAGCAAAGCATTGTATGATTATGGAATCTTGGCATCTATCTCCAATAGAGAAATATCGTCTTATCTTATCTTTGTCTCCCACCGCAAATAAATTTGTTGGGATAAATCCGTACAGTAATCTTGTTGCACATGCATATTGTAATGCTTACCTGGAAACCCGCATTTTTCCTCATTTCTGGAAACAAACTGTCCAGTTTTCATCATCTTGTGATGTATTACATACTTACATGATGCTACAAATACTAATTTGGGTAAGGTAGTCGTAACTGCATTAAATTTCGAATTTTCTGGTTCTCGTTGCCCACTGCGCATCACGACTCTGAATCCTTGAGTGACTCTTTTCTCATTTTGATGTTGGATACATACATATAAGTAGAATGTTGCCGGCATGGCATCGAGAATGTAAACCATAATTGCCTTTACATCAATCACTGTATGTGCAACCTACCTCAGATTCCATTCTCTGTTGCGAGACGAGCTAAGCCACTATATTGGGGAGTTGGAACAGAACAAGGCTTATGTGCATGCAATTATATTGAATGTCACATTTGAAATTTGTGAAAAATGTTCTGACTTATGAGAAATAAGAACTGCTACCACTTGTCTAACTCAGAATCATCATGTTATGTGTCTTGTAATCAAAATATTGATGCTGAAGAGAGTTAGGGAGACCGGAAAGTAATACAGTAATGAAAAATGTTTTCTTCAGGAAGATGATACTTTAGTCACATCAAAATATTATAAGAACGACAAGAAATGTTTGGCTGGAGTACTATATCGGCATGAAGAAGAGAGCATTCTATGCGATGCACGAGCACATTAGTTCAGTGCACATGATGCATAATATAGAAATGCAGTATAATGTCAATATATAAGCTAGAGACCGGGTGCAATTCTCAGAAAGCTTTGTGTTCTCTACTTATGTGTTTGTGTGTTATTATATTTTATATATTATGAATGTAGTGTAGTGTATACATATATAGAATTATATACACGTCTTTACTTCACTCTCATGCATACATTTTGTATCATATATGCAGCGGGAGTAACGTAATAGACTTGTGTTGTAGTAGAAAAGGAGTTTTTGTGTCGTCGCGTACTGTTCTCTCGAAAAGCAAGAAGTTTCCCCTTCAACTTCAGAGGCAGGCATAAAAGCAAGCACAGATCGATAATGAAACTAAAGTACGTGTGATCAAAATGATTTCAGTTGGACTTATTCATTCTAAAAGTCAATGTTTTATACCCCACTAAATTGGTTTGCTCTTTACTTTTCTAGTACAATGTAGCCCTTCGAAATTTCACAAAAATACTTTGAACGACGAATTGCCCACATCACATCACCTCATGCATGACTCTATGTCAATGGTTTCCCTTCTTCCAACCACCTACGAAACCATTTATTGTAATTCAAACGTACTAATTACATTGATACACTCATTGTTTTTTTTGTGTCGCATTTTCGTACAATTGGATATATACCTTTTATCTTTTGTTTTGTGTGCTATTATATAACATGGTTTCTACCAAAGTCCGGTCTCACATTCGTTTCGTATGTATAATTTAAATTGAACATTTTTTAATTATTTGCACAATATGAGACAATATAAGCGGCGTGTAGGTGTAGGTACTAGGTTGACTGCCAAAGAGCATTTTCTCATTAGAATTTGATAATTAGAGCCATGTGTTTCCGATTCTATAATGTATGAGTAAACACTTCCCCTCATTTTTACTTTTCCATTAACAGTCAAGATACCTACGTGAAAGTGCAAAATACGAAATGCATACATACATACGTATGTACACATACACACACGTCTTTTTATGCGGAGAGCAGTTGCACTAAATATTCATTGGGCACTGACTCTCTGCCTGCTCCTCTTGTTTTCCTAACAGTTTTTATGCGTTATGTCACGTTACGGTGAACAGCATGAAAAAAAGTGAAGAGAAGTCAATGCCAAAATGGAGCCGATAAGGGAAAGAATGTGTGCATGAATATGTGGATCTTTATGTCTTTTTACACTAACAGAACAAATATATTAGAACGTTCGATTCGAGACATCATAAGCCAAACTTTGGGTATAATCGATATTATTTCTTTGAACTATTCGGGATACTATTTATTCAAGAATGCTTTTTATATACATTTTATCATGTTGTAAATGTCGAGCTATTTCCACAATTATTTGATTTTTGAAGCTATCCCTCATTCTTTCCATCATCTGGAAGCAATACTACACACACATGCGGAAGTTAAACTTTGTAGTCTGAAACTGTATCTCCTAGGGAGGCATGAGGCATGCAACAAACATTTGATAAAAGTATGCAATGAACAGCAGCTATACCTACTTAGTTGATGAATGGATTCCTTTGTTTTCTCAAGATAGTCCATGTTCATCAGTTGTCATGAGTTGGATATCCATATTGCTTGTTTCTAATCCATCCTTTGGAAGTATGTCAGATTCTTCATGTTTCATTTTAAAATACTTATCTATAAGTTCCGTTTTTGGGTTGGGCTATGTATGATACTGTTGCCGGATATGATAACGTTGATAATCAAGTTATTTGTCATATAATAGAATCTGTTAATTTCTATAAATCAAAATTACTAAAATACAAAAAAAGTATGTCAAAGGAATAACAAACACGTCGAGGTTCTAACAAAAAACCCAACCGTTTTGTCTTTCCTCGTCCACTTCTCTCACGCAGTTATGAAATTTCGTTTTGAGTGTAGGGTTACATACATATTACTGCGGAAGTCTCACGTGTACAAAAAGCATATTAGATGGGGAATGCACACTTGAATGTGGCTCACGTAAACTATGAAGAATCTCATATAGTACGTTATATGCATGTATACATATCCCAGTAAAATACACAAAAGTATTAAGGAAACCCCATTTTCTTCGGCTCGTCGCCGCAATGTATGCAGTGCTTTGCCATACAGAATTTATTGATTGTCGTTCTTCCTTTTCTGTTACAGTACAAGTGTGCGTGTATTAAATCTACGTAAATGGTCTAACATTGCCAGTACCCTCTTATAGATCTTACTTCTCATACACAATTTTTTTAAACTTGGGTCAAAACACAGTCACTAAATGAATTTAGAGACAAAATTTCAACTTATGATGATAAAGGGTGATCTAGAGTTTACAATAAAAAACTATAGTTTTTCTCAAAAGATAACATGTTATGAATCAAAGGAGAGAAATCCTTGATTTCCGTTTAAACAAATTTTAAGCAGTGAATTATTAACAGAAATAATAATATAATATTTTTAGACACAAAAAAACTTTTTGGAAAAGGAGAGCATTGATGGAGGGCTAAATGGAAGAACCTTTTACTTACACGATGCAATCATTCCCAGCCCCCATCCATCATGCTCATCGCGGTCTTATATAACATAAGTATGCAGAAGTTTTCTAGGAAAACCTATAATATATACATGTGTGGCATGTGGAAGTTAGGAACATTCTAATCAGTAAATTCAATACTTAATGCATTCATTTCATTGCACTGCAGCAGGTCTAATATGACTTGAGATAAGAATAGTAAACCTTGAACTGAGCGTATCGAAGGGCACAAGCAGTAGGATTCAAATAACTATCACCTTCACTTGGCATCCTGCTACATTTATGGTGATGAGGAATGAGGCAATAGCAAGTCATCTTCTAACTTGTCATAAAACACAGCGCTCGAGCAATGCTTCCCTTTCACACCACATTTTTTTCAGAGCTCTCTTCCTGTGCGATCTGTATCTTAACTCGGGAGTTGAGAAAGTACTGTTATTAATCAAAATCAATGACATTCAATTCTATTGAAGTTTGTAGAATGTAGATATGATATTATTTCACAAGCGAAGAGTCGCTGCGTTTCCTCCCAAAAGTAGACATTTTAAAGTAATGAATTGTTAAGTTGATTTGTCAATTAGAGAATTACACACTGGAAAATAAATGGTTTCATAAAAGGAGACTCAATTAATTTTTCCAAATTAACTCGTTGATTTTTTCAATCTAAATGAAACTATAACGACCCAATAGCTACCTTCAGCCATGTATGGGTTTACTCATCAAAATCCAAAATCCTACCTATAAATCATGGTTGAGTACATAAAATTAATTTTTATGGGGAAACGCAGTTGTTTTACATGAATCTTTACGGATTGCCTTGCATCGGATCTACTCTACCCAACCAATTCCATGCTCGCCACACGAAGTGTCCTCTTCTAAACTCTCAATATCCCTTTTGTCTGTCTTGGACGTTTCTGAATAAAACCCATGACATACACACACACACACACACACCACATTGTATATAATATGTGTACACATCACACACACGTCGTTTCCCATTTGGAATTTAGGAACGGTTCTATTCTGACGCTACCCTTTGCACTCCTATTATGCCTCCTTGCGTGTTATATGGATGTGATGTATCCAATATTAGAAATGTACGAGAGTCGTCCTCCTAAGTCTTTAGCCATTACGTTTTAATACAAGTGCAGTGCAAATGTATTTTACAAAAGAAAAAATCGAGTAGATCCAAAAACTCTACAGCATCAACAGCAGGCAAGGCATTCTTTTACCTACTCGTCGGTTAGCAGTTAGAGCAATGTGCCTTACATGATGATATATATCCTTATATAAAAATAGGGAAACGAGTAAAAACGTAACATAGTTGTTGGTTAAACCCTTAGTAACCATCTCCACTCTGTCTCTCTCTCTCTTACTCACTCTTTACATAAAGCCTATCTCTGTTCTTTGATATAAGAATAGTGGATAATATTAATATTATGAAGGAAGTGTGTTTTCCTTCTCTTTTCTGGTAAAGCAACGCAGCGGCTGCATGCTCCCATATATACTTGAACAATATTGAACATTCCGTTTTGTTGGCGACATGTATTACTTACTACCTGCTTAAGAGGAGAAGGAGCAGTGGTAAATTTTGACGGGGGCGAGTGAAAGAGAAAGAGAAGTGGAAAATGCATTTTCTGTTTTCAGCAGAAAATAATAATGATGGCGTTTCACCAAAGCGGCCAAGAAGGGACAAAAGTAAAGTAAAGAGGGGATCGATTTCAATATCAAGGAAACATTCATAAAATGTAATAATAATAAATTTCTTAAAGTTTTCAGTTCACCCTGTTTAACTTTCGTTAGCTCCACAGATATATGAACAGACACTAACTTTGTGAGTTTCATTGATACATTTTACGCTCTGAAAGGTTCGTCATTGATGTGAAATATATATATATGTATAGACAGAAAACAAGAAACTCTCAAGCCTTCCGTTCATCTAAATAAACTGGAAATAATAATACAGACGCTTGATACATACATAAATTAACGGATGAATAAGAAGCATTTTTGACCTTTCAAAATCTCCCTTGTTTCTGCCGCATAGCATAAATATAAGTTACTACATGTATTGTAATATACTATCCAAAAAAGATGGTAAACATGATAAAAGGAGTTTGAAAGGAAAATAATTATTTTAATACTTACTCATGCAAAATATTTTGCTAATAAAATAGGACATTGCGTCAAGCTGCTTTACACAATATTTTATCGATCTAAATTCAAAGTAGTAGCATCTTTAGAAGCACTTACAACCATGAGATTGCAAACAAAGCTGTTTTGTCATAGTCAACATATACCACTTATGCTTACGAGCAGTAGTGCGGCAACGATAACGGATATTAGGTTAGAGGAACAAATTCTCTTTACCATTGCTTCATCCAATTCACAAAAAACGAAGGTACGGAGGTGAGGTAGCTTTTCTTGATTCTTCATGTGGAGTTCACTCACACGCATCTTCGTTCCATCTTCTCCCTTCGGGTACATTCTTTATACATGAACAAGCGTTCCAATTACCGTATTTAAGATTTCTCTAAAAGCAAAGGAAAGTGAATTACAGAGGAAAGATATTCTCATAATGTGACACAGGGTTGACTTGATTTGATAGTTTTATATGTTTTTCATTGCAAAATGTTTGCTTAAATTCCCACATTGTTCCAATCTACTTTTAGCATATTCTTATTGCAACAATTTTTCGCATTGCTTCACATTCCACTTTAAAACACTGACTTGTGATGTACCTAAACGTTGATCATTTAAATTGTATTCGTAGTTCTTCTAGCGCATTCATTCTCTCCAATTGCTTTCATGGTGATAGCGTCCAATGTGTGTAATTAGTAATTAGCCACCTTTACTTTTCCTCTCAGCATCATTAACGAAACTGTTAATCTAAAATGGGATTTGAATTTATATGTAATATCAATAGGAACAGAAATATCACATATGGCCGCTGTAGATAAATACGCTGTTTATGAAAGTACATGGTGCATAAACCGCTTTAGTATTGCTGGAAATATCTTGTTGAAACTGGTATAATACGTAAGTAGGAATGCTTTAGGTTTGGCTTGCTGAAGTCTCAGTAATTTTCATAACCATTACCATTAAATTCATTCCATATTCATACCGACAATACCTAGCAACTTGACACATACAACTGCAATTTGCCATTAGGAATTTTGACTCTCTTGATAAAAGGTTGTGATACTCTCTTTACTTCTGGAGGTTTATAAATTATGTCATGTGAAAATGTGAATGTTTATTTATGTGATAATATGACTAATTATAGGTAGTATTTTAATTCTTCTATGTGGATTCCTATATGCTTTTTATTATATTATAGTGTAGGTAGATGCTGAAGTTACAAATTAAATTTGTAGGGCTTGTCTTGAGAGCATGTACACAACGTTGTGAAGTGGCGTATAAGTCTTGCTTCGGTCTAATCAAAAACCTACTGGCATTGGCTGGAGGCTAGAGAGTAGAAGTTTCTTATTTCTTTCTCATGGATCTTCGGTTAAGAGCGGAGAGTTTACAAGGAGCATAGATGCATATATGTATCTATGTACTGTGTTAATCGTTAAAGAATGCTATGCTTTACTTTCCGAGGTTAAACTTTTCACTTGAAATACAAGTATTATAACGTAATATAATGAGATATTGAATTGACTGCACATATTTTTGTTCCATGTTTATTTTAATTGAAGTGCGCAATACAGTCAAATAAGGAAGAAGATTCTATTATGTAAATAAACTTCCCATGCCGCAAATTTATGAGACAAGCTATTGTATAACCTGTAGGTTCTTAATTGATCTGGAAATTCGTGCAAGTCTAGGATATGTGCAAACTTTAGGAAAAACTGATATACCATTTCGACCGATAGTTTAGGGGGAAAACTCTTGAAAGCGGTCATAAATGGAAAACCTTTTACGACTATTGCAAAGCAAATTCCCTTGCAAAATGTTCCTTGTAGCGTGCCATATTGGATGAAACAATGTTAGTTTCCGTGTGTTTAGCATGTTTGAAAATTAACAATGGAAATTCCAATAAATAAACATGGTTGGTAGACGTATTTTGTCACAGTATTGGGTATGTGCGTGCATGTTAAATGAATGTCTTTATGCATATGCGTGCAATCATAGTAGAAAATAATTCATCTAGACCTTAATAATGTATTAGAGTGAGTGAATACAGTAATACCTCCAGCACCGTGAATGTCATAGTGTACAAGATTAAACCGAAAGCATTTCGTGCACAGTTTTAGTTACGACCTACGATGACTGAGAACAACATATAATAGTTCGTTCCTTCCTTTTTCCATGACTGAGTTCTGTTTTTGAAGGGGTGCCTGGGTGGATATTTCACTCATCGTCATTCAATAAAAGCAAACTGTAATGCATCACGATATGGGAAACTTTGTTATGATACTCTATATATTTCTTTGGGTTATTTATATTAAATATTTCTTTGTAAAGTGCAATTTGTATTTAAGTCTTTAATTAGTAAATTAATTTGTACTTAACTTACACATTAAAATTAGTTACATGGCTTCAATTATACTCTATACTTACAATTAGACGCTTAAATGGAAGGATTACGTAGTTTAGAAATCTGAGCTAATAATATAATATTAGAAAGGATTTTACTTGTATGCATTTCAATACAAAACCATTACTTAGAATCCAAACCCCTAGAAAAAGTTGTTGATATACTGAAATCAATACAACAAAGCTTTGTTATGCGTAGTAATCTTGTAACTTGCAACCCTCGCTAATGTTCTTTATCATCTTGTTTTGCACGGAATTTCTTTAGTTGTTTCCTTCAATACTTTAAGCGTTTTAGTTATAGCAACTCTCACTCAAAGAGCAATAAAATGTATTGTCTGGATTTGGGACAAACGGTGACAGAATTAGTAAAGTATATATCTTCTCTTTTAGTATTGAAATGGGCAGGTTTATGACTCATTTGGGGAAAATCAAGTAAACAAAATCTCATGGAAAATAATAGGATGATTCTTCCATAAACGAGTTTATGAGCGCCCCATGTCATATACTCCTAGTAAAGTAGCTTAGGCTTAACCGAATTGTTGTAAGGAGAATTTAATTGATTGATTTTATAGTGATGGTTTAATTCCTTATTAAGCTCTCTAACGGTAGATGAAATTAAGTTAGGGATAATTTCATTATTATCGATTCCCGAAAGGCTCCTAGTCCTCTCCAAGTGTAGTATGATTCTCATCCACTTACGTTAGTTTCTTAATCCCCATATCAAAAGTATACGATAAGCTCATTTTAACTTAAATCGTATAATCATATATTGAAAGAATGCCTTAGACAGATACCTGCGTAAGGAAACATCCTTCAGGAAGCATTTTGTATGCTGACATTGTGTATCAAACCGATATATCCGTGGGGACTTGATATAAAAAGTAAGAATGAAAGATATTTTGGCATTTATTTGCACTGACAACGAACAATGTATTATTTCGCTGTCTTTTAAACACTGGTGGCAACTACTAAAAGACGTTAAGATGGGCATATAGTACCGTTTTTTGTCTAATACAAAGAGCGTGGAATAGAAGCATAAAGAGAAGAGAATGGAGAGATGAAGGTGAAGCAAAAAAAACTTTGTATACAGATGTGTATCTTAGAAGCAGAAAGATAGAGCTCTAGAAGAGGTTTATATCTGTTTGTGCGTGTGTGCATGCCTGACTGGCAGGTGGCTTTTAACACAATTGGTCTTTCTGGGGGAGCCATCAAGGGATCATATAAAACATAACGTGGCAGATTGCTTGAGAAAAAGGCTGTGTATTAGTAAATACTGTCTTGTAGAAGCATAACAAAGTGCGAAAGAGTTTTGAAGATTTATGTTTCACCCTTCGATTTTTGAATCGGTTATATTTCATATAATGCACCTTAAAATATTTTATGACGTAAGCTTCAATCACCTTTGGTTCTGGCGAATGTTTTAATTTTTTAACCATAATTTTGGAACGGAAATTGTGCTACAAATTAGGGTTTTTTTTAAAAAACTAACAATATTAAAACAAATGGTTAAACTGCCATTTGTTTTCAGCTCCACTTTTAGGCAACAAAGTTGGAGCGTGGAAAGACGAGCAATATTTTATTTACATACATAATAAGAAAAGGTCCCCTCTGCAGCTAATACTTTTTTATCCGATGTGTTGTCGTCCGTTTGAATTATAATTCTACTCCTCCAAGGAATAAAAAAGCATTTCTTAGTGCTCAGCCTCAACCCAACTTACTTGAGCAGTGCGTGACTGCAATAATATTAGTACCATTGCGACTACTACTACTACTACTACACACACATACTCCTATCAACTTTTAGAGTTGCTAACTCGTTTCGTTTCCATTGCGCCTACCACTATTACGACTCATGTATTGCAACTGAAGAATGGCTCTTTTCAAAGAGAAAGAGAGCTCTGTTATTATATTGGCTGAGAGATGGGTATATTCATATATATAATCTACTAAAGCTATAAAAGCTACATACATAAATATATGCAGCGTATTATATGGACATAGATGTAATGTGCGTGATAGAGCAATATTGAGTGTGCTAACGGGAGATGCGTTTAGAAAACCGCCACAGGCAAAAACTACGCACTTCCATTTAGTATCACAATTACGTACAATGGCTAAAGCATTTCTAGTGTGTTCGTAAAAATTTCGCTTTTCCTCTAACGGTATTATGAAAACATTCTCATTTCTCACATAAAAATCATGTCACCACGAGCTCTCATTTAGATTAGTTATAGGTAACTAAGCCGAAAGATACTGCAGTAGAATAATAGATCTTAACTGTGGAGCAGGTAATGAATGAATATTCTTTAACAAGATTTTCTCAGATTTATTTCTACCAAAGAGAAGTTTATGCCACTGTTTTATTCAAACTTGACAAAATCTTGGTTCCGTCTCATCTCAACTCTTTCCACTATCCTTTTAATATTGAGCGGTACGTAGGCGCATTAGTTTTGCCACAGAAGCCATAAAGTTTGCACGTTACGGTAAGTCGCAAATCCAAAACTTGTCCTTTGCTTTTTCTCGAGGGAAGTTATTCTTCTCACTGTATACCATACATATTTACAAACAATAGAGACACAGAGAGAGAGAGAGGGAGAGAGAGCAAAATTGTTAGTGATTTTTATATCAAACTATGCAAGAGCCCGAGTCTTGAGCTGGCAAGACAATATTAAGGGTGTCATTATGTGTATTTACTACTGACTGAAGCACACAAAACGTGTTTAGCATGCACCTACGTATCTTTGTGTCAATGAAGTAGCCAAGCCAGTATCATATCGGTTGAGCAAAGAAAACATGGAATGGCTTCAAAGACGAACTTACTTCGCGTCCCTGCCTCCTCCAAGCATTTGCCATGTTATATACTTTTGAGCACCAGAGCATAATTTTTGTTCAAAATAATAATACAAGCGAAGCAGGCATGGAGTGCACTTGATATTGGCAGATTAATTTCTTTTAGCGTCTCAAACATACAAGCAATATCCAATATTAGACAATGTGTATCCGTTTCTCATGACAGGTATCACTACAAAAAAAAATACTATTTTATGATGAATTTTTTTATTCTTATATTGCTGACGTTGCATTTGGATTTGGGATGGCGCTGTCTATGTTGCTGTTTTTAAAAATTCTTTTTCAAAATAAAGTCAGTAATATTATGCTGTAGAAAATAAACTGAAAAATATCTTAGATTTGAGTAGGCAGTTGGATCGATATCTTCTTCATACTTTAGCAACAGACTTTTAGTTGTAAACCAACTTTTCGCTCTAACTCTGTGTAAACGACTCAAAAGCTCTCTTTTTCCCTGTTCTCTCTAGCTCGTAAGTTTTATATACATAATATGTATTTCAACCATGTACATCTCAGCCACACTTGAATGGATGCTTGTCTATATATAGGTATGCTGGCCACTAACTTATTTCGTCTAACTGGCTCTTTGTATTACAACGCAGTGTGTTACCAAACACTGCGCTGCTGATTTTGATGGCTGGTTAAACTAAGGAAAACGTATTACCAAAGTTTTATACACTCATATTATTGCATATTATTATATATATATAAATCCATACATTTTGCATATGTTGGACCTTCATTTATAACAAAACCTTTTGAGTATTTTATATATATTCTGTTAAGATACATATAAAATAGTAGGCAATAAGACACATTCAAGAAAATTGAGCGCACAAGCAATTTATGCGGCGCAACATCACTTCTTGTTTGTTTAGAAGTTATTCAGAATGCTGCAATACTTTCAAGTTTCATTCGTACGTAAGTAATGTGGAAGAAACAATAATATTTTCCTCTATGTCTATTGAACAAATGAAGATATATTTTTTAGAGAAATAATTAATGATTTCGTAAATTCAGTTACAATTCAAATTAAATACGTTAAACACTGAGGTATTAGCATAATAGAGTCGTTTTTCGATCCCATCTTCTTAATTTAGAAGGATACTAATCTAATTGACGTGGGCCTTGGCAGTCAACCTAATCCTGGATTATAAACTGGTTAATGAGTTTTTCACCAACTGACTCACAAACAACTTAGGTACTCATGGTCTTCATCATTTCGGCCATTTTGGATTCTTGACGATAAACATGTATTCAATCATGCATGGCTTGGTCCTCTGTACTTTATGACTCATTTCGGTAGAATAATTTTTATACACACGCTGGCTCCAACTTTGACTTTGAAGTCAAGAAATTGTATTATATACTCTTCCTATGCTATGGAAAATCATTTATGTCCCAACGGACTCGCTACAAGGCTCCGTCTGCAGGAATGTCAAACTTCATAACTACACAGGAAAAAGTTCAACAGTGGCGTGGGCCTTGCTGTGCTATTCAACAGCTGCAGATTAGTAATGAGGGTTTTATGACCTACGCAAAGGAATCAAAGGTTATGAAAGTTTCCCTTCTACACAAGCTTTTCCGCTTAATTTTTTCTGTCGTAGGAGCGAATGAGAGTTTCTAGAAAGAGATTATGAGAGCACTTAAAAATACCTTGATAGAGAGCAATATCGTCAGATAGTAATGCATGCATACTTCAAGGCTATATAGAAGCGTATATTCATACAAACATGGATTACATGGGTGTATATAGCAATTTGAGGATCTTAAAACAAAACCTCAAATTCTTATCATTCAACAACAGCCATCTTCAAAATGTCCAGGCTAACAGATAAAATAGGATTTTGAGTAAGTGTGGTTTTAGGAAAGGACATATAGCAATCCTCCTGTTCACATTCACACCAATGGTAATCAGCAATGTTACGATACGAGCAAAAACACGATAATTTAATGACACATATCTAAATCAAACCTGTGAGTGTGTGTGTGTGCATGCATAATTTGAACGATTATCTTATGTAAAGTGCATAATATATGTATCAATAATGCTGATTTTGTTGACCACTCAAAGCAAATATTTGATAGTGAGCACGGAGGAGAGTGAGTGTAATAAGGAAATATTTAGTACATTTCCATTATTTCTCCATATCGATCGCTCCCAGTCTTCTAGAGTCAGTTCCTGTAATGTGGGGGGCATGCAAGTTTTTAGCAGAAGCAGAGGAGAGCCAAGTGGAAACAGCAGCAACCGAACAGTCACAGTTGTTGCAGTAAAACATTAACTTTAAGCACAAAGAAAAAGAATGAGAATACAGAGTTTCAGTCAGAAAGAGAGAGATAGTTACATAGATGAATATATATCTATAAAATGCTTGCAAAAGAAGTATTATATGGTTAGCATTCACATAATATCCAATATCCGTATTATGTATACATACTTCCAAAAAGTGCGTTGAGATGGAAAGAAGCAAGCATCAAAGTAATCATATTATTTGCTTGTTTATACATCACCTTCGTAACCTTTTATCATTTCCAATGGTATCAGGATAGAATCGAGGTGTTGTAATGCTGCAGTCCTTTTTTGCCAGCTTGTCTAAACAGAATGGCCTTTGTACTAGAGTGTGTTGTGAGAATCATGTACGCGTTCCTTGTAAGCTTTCATGTTTTCTATGTATTCCATTGAGATGACGGGCTTAGAAGAGCTCTCGGTACCTGCTTCCTTTATAATGTAGTACAAGGAAAAACATTATGTTTGTGGCGGATTCCTGGCATCATCTTCATCATCATAACTAACGCATCGCCAACGATTATCATTATCATATTGCCATCATTATATAAAGCTGAGAGCCAGTTTTGCGGATATTATATGAATAAATATAATATATATGTATGCAATGTAATGCAACCGAAAGCTTTCGCATTCTACAAAAAAAGACTGGCAAGTCAAATTCAAAATTCATCACATTGTTTAATGTGAGGCAAGCGATTGGACGTTGAGTAAGGAAAAAAGTACCAAAATATACTAATAATACACTGTGTGTTGTGTGTTATTACCGGTTTCCTTATACTTAGCAATCACGAGCGAGTGAGCTGCGGCATTCATTACCACGGAAAGTAGTGAGGAGGTTTAAGACGGTGTAATATGCACACCATGCACCATTTAGTTTGCTGTTACTCAGGTGGCGGTTTCTAAGCCTATTGTCTTTTCAACATGGCAAAAGCAATGAAGGAAATCCCATCTTTGCCTTCTCTTCGAAACCCAATCCTGAATTGGTGATGGATGTATTTCCATACATAATTGATGTGGATTCATGAATCCTACATAATTTCGTTGCCGAAGCGCAAGCGGTTTTAGAGTTTTGAATGTGGTCACATTACACGTTTAATTAGAGTAGCTTATTGATTTGTAAGCTTTGCCGAGTAGTTTTACGTATAGGTACATTTATATCCTGCGTATTATTCGAGTAGTTTTAATTGGAATAAGACACAGAATCTGTGATCTTCTATCATTTTACTTTAAAGACTTAAGTAATGCATGAGATATAGAGGTACCGCCACATTAAATTGATATGCACCTATCTGTGAATATTTTTTTGAGCAAATGTGTGCTGTCAATTGTGAACAAAAATGCATGTGTACAAGAAAGTACAATGCTATAATTACAACATTTCGCTCTGTCAGTCCGTCAGCACAAAGGAAAAGGCGTATTCTTTACAGATCAAGCTATGAAAAAACGGCATTATTAGCTTGCGACCATGCGACTTCATCCTCATCATCTTATCCCCCCATAATCGAGTAATATGGCGATGCGAAAAAAGAAGAAGAAAATAGTACAAGCATTGCAGACATTTTGCACGTTTGCATGCATTTTCTTGTTTTGTACAACCAAAAGAATCATCCTTCTTTTTAGCGGATCAAGCAGCCAGATTTTTATATCTTAACGTAACAACCTAAAAAATGCTATTACACACACGAATATACGATGAGGTTTATATATATATAAATATGTATAGGTAGTATAATAAGAAAAGGAAAAACTATGCAGGAGAGAGCGTGGTGTCCAAAAAATCTTACGAAAAGCCATTCATTCCTCAAACACTCTACACACTTTAATGCTAGCATTGTAGCATCTTTTTCAGAACACAATGAAAAAAAGGAGCAGAAGTGAAGATAATTTTTATCAAGTATTCTCTCACACATACACAAAAACATAAAGTGAAGCAAACTACGGCAATGATTTTTTGGGTTTTATATGATGTTATGAATGATTAAACAAGAGAATTTAGTAGTACTCTCTCTCTCTTGCATATAAAACTATGTACTTCTTTCTTGTGTTTAATGCACAGTTGCAATTTTGATTTGACAGTTCATGGCAGCATAAAAAAATAATTTTATGTCACATTTAAAACCATGTCGTTATATTTGGTGAATGTACGTTAGAAATTAATGGTTCAGTAGTTTTCGATTAAATCAATGCAGTTCTTGTGCAACTTTTTGTTTTTCAGTTTTATTGGGATAGGAGTTTTCATTGGTAGGATTAACCGAGCACCTAATTTGCATATACATTGCATAAAGATTACAGCTTATTTGTCCTTGAGCCATGTTGTTGCTAAAGTTGTTTTTCAGTTTTATTGGGATAGGAGTTTTCATTGGTAGGATTAACCAAGCACCTAATTTGCATATACATTGCATAAAGATTACAGCATATTTGTCCTTGAGCCATGTTGTTGCTAAAGCTTGGGTGAAATGTTTTATTCAATCCAATTTTTTTTATTCACCAGCTCAAGTTTGAAGTAATATTTTCCAGAAGAAAAAAAGTCAAAGCAAGTAGCAACTAAGATTGGCTCGAACTGATATAATATATATCCCAGAGTAAATCGCTTGTACTGAATAGTATTTGTTGACTCACGAGCCGGAAGTTTTTGATTACTACTTACTCCTCTCATGGAGAAAATTATTGATTGCGTGAAAGACTCTGTAAAACTCCACCGTTTCAATATCATTTGACTGGAAAATGTTGATATGGTGTCATGCTATTTACTTGTTGCCCTGCAGAGCAAAGCACGAAATGAAACGGTGATGCTTCCGTGCATGTCCATTTTATGCTACTCTAATCCACTGCTTAAATGAACTCTTCTCTTATGACGCATATATATATCTAGTTGTGGAGGAACCCGAGACGCAATACTCCCTACTAGAGATTCCGAGATGTTGCTTACTATCCGAAACCACGGTGTTATTGTACAAAAGCTATATACCCCGCTGTCTCGTTCTGTCATCCGTATATATTATTGTGTGATGACTGATGATACGGATGATTGAAACAATTTTGCTACTGCATGAAGGCAACATGATTCCATAAAATGAAACATTGCCAAAGATTCCATGACAGCACACCGTGTTTTCCCCGACAGTACCTTAATTCTTAAAAGTGAATGGTCTCTTTTCACATACCGACATCAGCCACAGCCTAAAATTGGCATCAACATTTAGTACAAAATGAGTAGCATCATGATAATAAATTACATTTGTTCTTTATATTCAAAGCATTTAAAACACCGTTTAAAAATGCATTTTACATTCGACTTACATTACTCACTTGCATCAACAAAGTTTTTAGTACATGATTTTATTTTGACCTGATCAAACGCTAGGAATCTGGATTGAGCCCAAAATAATGCGTTCTCGTGCGTTACTGTACTGACTTCCTTTATGTGTTTCTTGCCCTAGGGAATCACACATTTTTTGTAACATAACGCGGATGATGGTAACATTCACCCTTTAATGCAAGTAAACTGCGTAGCCATATACTTATATATATCTTATGTGCTTAGAGCTACTTTTGGGGACAAATCTGTTTCGCGTGATGAAGTGTACTGGCTCGTCCACTTAAGCTATATATGAAACCTTTCAGTTGTCTGCTACATGTTCATAGTCCGTAAGATCATTTTAAAACTTGCTTGATAAAAAAAGATTAGCAATAATACATTGCATCCAACCGGCGATAGGTTATATACTATATTGTAATATAGTGCCTTTTGCCTACCAATGATATCTACTAAAACATCGTCTACATTTTGGCACAAACACCTAAACCATTTTGCAAGCCCTGTTATCTCTTCTTACCATTAAAAGTTTTAATTGAAGACAGTCAATTTGATCACTAGTGATTCAACATTGTCATCGCTACTGTCTTAGATCAAACACTACGTTAAATAGATAAAATCCTCTGATTTGTGATTTCAACCTATCCCATCCAAATTTTTTTAAGACTAGGAATGCAAGTCTATGTGTATAGCATTTATCCTGTAGGTATTTGCAACTAGAATTATAGCCTTGTTGAACCTTTAATATACAAGCTACATGTACTACTTCGTACCTACCTGATATCTATACTTAATAATGATATACGCATTTTTTATTGAATTGTGTGCGTGTAGTTTTTTAAGACGATTACATATATGAAGACAAAAGCAAAGTACTGTTTATAAAGAGTACATATATGCGTATGAAACCTGTGTATGTGTTAAAGTTATTGTATTAGTTTTATGATACAAGTTTGCTTGCAATAAACCACGCTATTTACGATAAAAAAGTATCATGTAGCTTTACATATAATGGTATTAGAGAAGCATACTTTTGTTTATTACGATATATGTATAGCTCTGTATTTAAGTGAGGATGTTATGTTGCAGTGTTTCCCCTTGTTGTCAATCTTATCTCCCTTTTAGTTTTCATATATGTAGTAATATACAGTTGCTTTTCACTCACAGGTTAAAACTTCTTCTGACAAAAGGCTTAGTGGGTAGTAAGAGTGTAATTGTGTTAGAGGATGTAGATTGTTAGAATGCGTGGATTTGAAGTGAGTAAACATCCTAATGCATACTTCTCATTATTTGGTACATTCAAAGATTGGCTGTATTTATATCACCACATTTGACATACAAGTTTTAACAATGCTAAAATTTACAACTACAACTTAATTTTTTCTATTTAAAGACCTACCCTTAACACTCCTCAAAATGGCTAGTAGAAAACGCTGTTTTTAATTTGACATTTTTTTTAGATTCCCTTCGACAAATTGCCGATCTGATATCAAATATACATATATGAAATTATGAATAGAATGCTCTCATATACAAATGTAGTATGGATGTAGTTACATCCTTTTTAATATCACACAATATCAAATGCTTTTTAAAAAATGTGTATGGCATTTTTAACGTAAGTTTAGATTCCCTTATTATACAAAATGGAGTGTTGAAAACGTGACATTTTTTTCAAGAGATGGCTGAATGAGCCATTCTCTGTTCATATGAACGTGATGTTATACCAGTCTAAAACATTTCAGTTTGTGATCAGCTCCTTCACGTAAATTGGATGGTGTGATGATATGCTCACAAGCTAAAAACTCTAAGAATGGCTTTCTTTAGTTGTCGTGCTCTTTTCATACTCCCTTCTTACAATATTGTGACGCCTAGTTGAAAGCGCTCTCTACTCCAATTCAATATCTTCTTCCGAATTCACTCAAAAAGTTTCAAGTACTTGAAAGATTTGAATGCTAACAGCGGAGAAAAGTTGTAAGTAGCTGTGTTATGCTTCTGAAAAATTATGAGATATTTTTTTCCCAACGATAAAGTAGAATAGTTGTCAATTTTTTTTTGTTAAATACCAAAGTTTTTCATTGATTTCATGCAATTAGCACAAATCATAAGAGTTGAATTTATGTTTTGCGTCTATTGGCAACACAGGAGTTGTTATAGTGTGTTACAGCCAGTGGAGTCATTGACTAAACTACGGTTGTATTATTTGTTAGTTGCACTTAAGCCGAAACTTTTTAATCGATCATCTTAACCAGATGGGAACGGGAACGAGGGGTAGGTTTTCCTTCTGCGCTCTCCTACTGTCTTGTATTTTACAAGACTCAAACTTTTTTTGTTATTACTTCTGTTGGTGCATGTGTGGTGTTCGTGTGATATATAATTTCAGTCTCTTTATATATACATAATATGTACATCTAGGTATATGTGAATGTTTCAGCTATCTATATATACAATGGGTACGTGTAAGTAGATGCATGTACATATATAACATGGATGCATTGCATTTTTTCCTAAAATACGGTGTGGCTGTTTTTTCTTTCGTCATGCTTCAAATTCACTTGTGCTGAGTGAAATTGAATGCTTCCACTGGATCGCTATGAGATTTATTAGAATTGAAGATTCTATTGTGCCTTAGCGGTCTACTATTACACTAGACGCCCATACATCTTTTTCTTCACTACACAGTTACATTTTTTTTGCCATTCGAGTAGAATAAAGAGATTCAAAAGAAGGTTGCGAGTTGCAATGCGTCCATGTACTTACTAGTTTTAGCTATATAAGTAGAGTTTAGTAGAGAGTCGTATATTTTGTATTTGGACACACGACGCTACGTAAACGTCTTCTCTAGTGTCATTAAAACCTTTACCCTTTTCTTCATACCAACTCATTATATCCATGTGTTTGGCTAAAGAGTTTGAGTTACGATGTAAAAGTTGTTGTTCATATTCGCACACCTTTTTCCATCTCCGTGAAGTTGCAGAAACTAATGGATTAAAAATGTTGCCACCTGATTTGACTCCCATTTTGCTAAATCTATGAACATGTAAAATGAAAGGTCAAAACATGTGTGATGTGATGATGGGAATGAAATGAAATGAAGATGAGTTGTGCTACAACAATATGATGACAGATTTTCCTCTAATTTGTGAGCATGGTATGAACAATCCTATCCTATCATCTACATCTACATTTGCTACATTGAATACATCATTTATCCCATTTTGAGAGTACAAGCTTAAACTATCGTGGTCGTGACTTGATTCTACTGGATTACAAAAAAGGATCGTTGCCAGTTGTCAGCGAATGTATGCAGAACGTCAATTTTTATGCTTGCCAGTGATTTGATTGCTGTTTCTTGAGTTTATATTTTCTACTCTGGTATAGATGAAAGACAGAAGGTCTTGGATAAATTGCTCTTTACGTAGCGACATACATGTAACAGTCACGTTCAGGAACGCATCTTAAAAATACGCTTGCTAATCGTATGTCATAACATGTGACAGTACAAAAGCACTGGTGGGTTTTATGTGAGTGTGGTCCATATATATTTATACATATATATATATAAAATATTCTTTGAATTTCATAGTTTTGATCTAAAATATATAGAAACTTAGTATTTTTCATTGGTAAACCTCTCCTTTTTTTGTTTCCTCCTCTCTTCTCCTTTTTTCCCTATATTTATGCGTGTCTCGGGCTGTCTGCTGGAGAATCTCATTTTCTCCCCCATTCCAATTTTTATCATCTTTCCCTTTTCGGCAACGAAACCCCAACTTCATATCAAGCATTTTGTAAACCTACCATTGTCACTCTCTATAGGATGTTGCTGCTGAGAAGGGTTTTTGCTGTGCAGAGTCTTACTCCCTTTGCTGTAGTTCGGGCGTTTTATTTTTCATAGTATGTAATAATTATACTGAAATTATTGTGAAGGCCAAGCTTTCAGAAGATGCGCTTGTGTTGGAACAACTTTNAGTTCGGGCGTTTTATTTTTCATAGTATGTAATAATTATACTGAAATTATTGTGAAGGCCAAGCTTTCAGAAGATGCGCTTGTGTTGGAACAACTTTGGTGGAAGACTCTTAGCAAAACTTTCTATGATGACTTTTCCGTTCTCTCATTCCGTTGATGGAGTTCAAATTTAATAATTAGGCATAAAAAGCATCCTTCATATTACCGGGATACAAAAGCATAGTCGGTTGAATATCCGGAACAGAAATGTACGAACATTTTATATTAATTTTTAATTTAACTAGTCGTATTTCGTTGGAGGCATCAACAGTGAGGCTGAAAGGTATAAAATTTCTATATTTCGTTTTAGTTCATTCCTGTTAAGCTGTTATAAAGCGATCGATGTGGACATTAAGTATACAATGTTTCAATTTCCAATCGAATAAGTGTAGTTTATACAAACTTTGGTTGGCGTATATATAATATACATCTACTTACATTAAAACATGAGAACATATATGAATGTATATCATTCGGACTCTTAAAAGAGTGTTTCCTGCAGTTGGGTGTAAGGCTTTGTATCTTACGTTGTTGATATAAAGGATGCGATTTGAGTTGGTGCAGAAAATGTCAGTTGACTTCGGGCTAGCCACCTTCTATCCCAAGATGCAGTTCAACTGAAATGCTTTCAGGAAGGGAATTCTTCCATTACGCGGAAAAGCAGACACTAAACCTAAATCGTTTTGGAAGACAAAATATCTTTGTAGTTGGTAGACAAACGATGAGTCGACACATTGAGCGTTTTTAGCTGCACCATAGACGTGAAAAACAATTCATAATTTAGGATTTCTCGATGGAATATTGTTTTGGCGAATTGAATAAAAAAGAAAATGCAAATTGTAATTCATGCTATTTGGAAATATGAAATATTTAACGAAATTATCATTTCTTTGCAGCGATAAAAAATAATTAGAATCCAAATTATCAAATTGGGTTCTAATTTGCTTATAGGAAGTTACTTATTTATGAAATTGTTGCTAAATGCTAACAATAAGATCACAATGAAAATATTGAATGATCTGAAAATTTAACGTTGAACATACATTCAACACATCACAACAAGAAATTTTTATTCCTTTTCTTACTTTCGTGTTTATCTTTGTTGCTCTCACAGCTGCACTCCCCGTAATTTGTTCAACACAGCAATTTCTACTAAAACACTCTCGCTCAATATTTTCGTTGCAAACTAAGAAAAAAGAAATTTGAAGAAAAAAAGTTTTTGGGCATTCCTTTTGTTACATTTTTTTCTGACAGTGAAAGTACATAACACAAAGTAATTTTCCTTTCGATAGCTAGCATTCTGGCTCTCTTTCTCAGTACGCCTTTGTCAATTTTTTGCGAACAGGCATTTGACCATACTACACCGCACCGATTACATTACATTTGCTTTCTTCTTCCTACATCATTTCGTGACACGAACATTCTCCTATTTTGGAAGAAGAACCTTGAGTTTTTCCTTTAAGCCTTTTCTACCATGAATCACTTTACTATTCCTTAACCGGGGAAAAGTTTCAACTGGAAAGAGCAAAGAAAACTGTGCATAATACCTATATTTAGAGCTATGCCTACGTGTGTACTTTCCGCTTTTAGTGCTCCACTTTCATATTTTACGCCTGTATGCAATTTACCTTAAAAAGTTTTCTTTGTTCTTGTTTCCACTGAGGTTTTACCTCCACATAATCTGATATTAGTAACAGCGGAAACTTTTGACTTCCATTTTGGGAAGTAACTGTGTAAAACAATTTTTGCTCCGTGTTGGCAGCATCAGCATCATCCACTTGCCTACCAGGTGTTCAAATATTTTACACTTAAGTTAGGAAATTAAGAAAATGAAGATGATACAGGAAGGTACATATTTATATATAACACACATGTTTTAATTCATTTCAAAGACCCAACAAATTAGATTCAACCCCATTAAAAGTTTAGTTACTTTTTCAATTTTGGGTAGCAAAATGAGGAACAAGGAGTTTTCAAGTATGTTTTATCATTTCATGCTTGCCCGCTTCCTTGCATAAGTACATTCTTCACTTCTTTAATAAAAGTAAAAGTGATCCAATTGTGTAAACAAAATCACTGTAAAAGGTCATGTAAATTTTTAGAGGAAAGTAGGAAAAACTATGTATTTGCATATTATACCATCATCAGTTCATATCAATTTGTAGACTTTTCTAGTGATGCGATGATATAGATGAAGGAAAAAAGGATGTTGTATGTATATATATCAAGCACACGACGATAAAATTGAACTTCTTTCTCCTGTCTCATCTTACTCTCATGATGATACACAGTTTTGATATGATATCATATAACACAACTCAAAATGTAGTATTATCCATATTATAATGAAATTTGAAGTACTTGCCTACGCATCGCTTCCTTTCTATTGCTCTGACATTTGTTAGAATCGCTTCGGACAGACTGTCACAGTAAACTTTCTGTGGATAAGGATATCAGGATTGAGTTACAGACTTCCGCGTACTCCCGATGATTTATTTAATTTGGATATTTTCTCGCAAATAATAACTATATGAATATAGAGTGTGTGTTACTCTAATATAATACCGTATACGTATCCATATGTCTGAGTTTTTACATACATACCTGTTCAATCGTTTCATTGTATCTCGTACTTCATGAATTTATGAAAGCAAAGTAAAACATTTTAGTATGACAACGAACACAACAACAACGTCTTTGATGATGCTGAACAACAGAAAGTTGCATGGAAACGGACTTGGATTAAATTGTAACGAGAATATGTGAAAGTAATAAAGGAAGGGATCCAATTTAATAATTTTTTTTACTGGAACACAATTTGTTTGCCTGTTTGATTCTGTCTCGAGTTGAGTTTGTTGCAAATAAGTTTTACCTTTCCAAAAGGAATTCTACGAAATAATATCACAAACAACGAAGCACATCAACGTGAGAAGCGTCTGTGTTATTGGTGGAGAAATACAAAAAATAAAGCCATTCAAATCCAATTTACCTTATACTGAGCAAGTATGTGTACACATCTTTAATAATATTTTATTCGTTTTTTTCCTTTTCAGGATGAAGTAATAGCGCTTCAAGACAAGGTGATAATTCGAGCATCCGATTTGATGACGTGGATTGTCGATGAAGGAGATTGGGACTGGGGATTTGTCACCCCATTCATTAAGCAAGAGAAACAAAATAATATTTTGTCAAAGGCATTCATGAGCGAGAAATACTTGAAGGATGAGAAATATATGGAGTTTATTGAGCCAAGTAAGTAAAACATTAATTGAAGTAATTCTAATCAAAATTATGTAGAACTTTTTCATTTTCTAATTATACAACTTGTCTTATTATTACTTGCTTGCTTAATAACATAGCATAATAACATGTAAGAAATAGTCGAAATTATGCACTCGACTTGTCTAGTTTTTATTCACCCAGAATTTTAGCTTAGCATAGAATAATAGCAGCTCATCGTTGAAATGGTGACACCAAAAGCTAGTCTTGTCCTTGTTTCTCAGCGAGCACAGTCGTTCCCTCTTGCAATGAGCATGTTCTACTCGCTGACTTAGTACGTTGTAGTGTATGGTAACAGATATAAGCCATCGCTGGGGAAAACTATTCGGCTTGAATTCTTGTAGAGGGAATCTCTGTTACAAGATTGAGGATTGTTACTTGCTTTTGCTCGAAATAAGGGCAATAGTATACAAAATTTTCCTTCTACATAAACTGCATTTTCTATGCATGCGATCTGCAGATAAGGAAACTAGTGACGGGAAGCGAAAAGGAAATTTATGAAGGATTTGAATTCGAATGGAGAAGCAAACGATTAAGCTAGGCATTTAGATTTATCTTGTTTCAACGCAAACTGTGGTTCTGATAGCAAACTAGGGCTGTTACTCCAGCTCTAATCTTGCCCCAAACACATAGTTTCACAGTTGTTTATGGAAATGTCATCGCGTTCCATCTGCTGCTGTGCATGGATGTGCATAGTAGTGTGCACATTTGCGCTAGCAGTTTGTGCGACGAACCGTATATACGCAAAAAGTAAAAAGAATTTAGATGAATGTTTCATATTTCCCATGTCCAGAAGTAGTGGATTTCGTAAGCTATAGCTGGAAAATGTTGGATTAGATTTGCATAAGCCAAAACTTATACAGTTTTCAAGTTTTCTATCTTCAATGAAAGAATCATTTTGTATCATTTAAAATGCTAACAATTATCTTCAATATGACCAGGTCAGCAGACAGAGTAGACTGTGGGTCGGATTTGGAGTGAATTATTCATGTAATTATTTGACTCATGGAAACCCCATTAGCACATCTGAATTATCTATATTTGTATTCTCGTGTCTCATGAGTTTTTCTGGATTTATTTGCCGTCACTCGTTTATTAATTTGCGGTTAAAATTGATGACTTTGCCGATTGATTATGTAGTCCAGTATATAAATATAGGATACTTAACATCCGTATGCTTTATGTTTGACTGATGATTATGTCACCACTTTATTACCATCTATGTCGCCAAGTTTGTCATTTCACTGTATATTTTTGCTGACATAGTATTTTCTATTTATTGTTTGATCTCATTTCTGTGTTATCCCTTTCAAGGTTTCTTTTTAAATTACTCCATTATTCAACACAGTGGTAACTCGGTATTACATTATTACTCATAGTGGGAATAAATTACCCCATTAATGTAAGTCTTGTCATTTATGTTTTGTCATGTGCATGTAATACTCTTTCGTTTCATTTAATTACGATGTTTTTGTTTTGACTGTTTCTGTTAAATCGAAATTGTATGGAGGGAAGTCAACACAACACAAAAGGTGTTTACACAGGGAAACCATACAAGTCAGTCAGTTATAACAAAACAGTAATTCAAATTCGATGAAACCTTGATCTTTGTCACCTAACGTTTCTACAAAATCATTGAATATTCGCCGACAAATACAAAGACTTACAACTTTTGTTTTGCAACAACTTGTCTCATTTTGTAGATTTCTTGATTTAGAACATAATTATCTGCCGTTTGTAGAACTCGGAAGACGTAGCAACTCCGGAACTTTTCTTGTCAAGTTGGATAGAAACAGAATTTTTTAACCACACATAATCAGTATCTGATTGTAGGTAGGATAGAGTCAAAAAAATATATAATCTATTAAATAATGTAATTTATAGCTTGTGTCTGGAACCCGGATTAAATGAGGTATGAAGGGTTGGTTCATAATATCGAAATTACTACATCTAATCCTCATTTATAAATGTAATTGATACTGTCGTATGTTTTAATGTGTTCATAACGTGGCTTTCTGGAAGCTGTTTCAGTAATGCATACAATTTTAATTTTCTCATCATAATTACCAACGTATTATCCACGTATAAGGTCGAAATCTTTGGATGCTATTGACAATAGAGTTACTTAGTAGATACAAAATTCTTTTTACCACGAATTTACTTTTTTGTAAGTCAATACTTGATAGAAAATGTAAATAAATGCTTCCAATAATGCGTAGCATTAAGTGAGCTGCATGAATGCAACAGGTAATTAACATACGATGCCAAATCACTCACAACCTTACCATTTGACGTCTATATTTCGCAAGCTACGCGGACACTAATATATTGAAATGTCTTAGAAAAATGCAGTGACACGTAACATTTAGAGTCGCTAAGATATATATGGTAACATAAAAAGCAAACAGAAACAAGCAGTTCTTTATTTTGTCTGTATTTGTCATTCTTGAAGTAAAATACTTCATGGGCACAAATTTCCGAATATGTATAAGACTGTGGTTGTTGTCTATAAGATAGAATAAACGTTTTATTTTTGTTTAGATAAATATTATGTCGATAATGTGTAAACGGTTCTTTCATAAGCATAGGTCAGAAGGTATTTGAAAAGGACATGGACAATCTGAATCATCATCCCTGTTTTTTCTATGTAATGAATGGGAGCAAGCTATATATAATAATATGAACGTTGTACTCAAAAACCAGAGGTTTGGCCTTCGATACACTAAATAGGAACTGCTGTGCACATGGTATTGATATGTGGATATGACAAACACACTCAAGCATTCAAAGTTTTTAGATACTTCTCTCTCATCCTCATTTTTAAGCCTTTGATGTTGATGATTAGCTATTATGACAGCTACGACAAAGCTACGTTCAACATTCCTAATGATAATGTTGGGCTGCAATGACTGCATATTTTTTTGACTAAAATTCTGGTCTCGAATTGTGATATATGAAACTCAAATGTTGCATGCTACATGCATCATTCATGTATTTTTACTCCTCCATCCTGTACTTGATGCTGACATTGCTGACTAACAGTCAACGCGCATCATATCGTCGATGTGGCTTTGCTTGTGTGCCTTTTTAGTTCTTGCAAGGATATGTCTTGTTAGGGTAAAATAGTTGTTGTAGCTGTTTGTTTGTTGTATATAATGTAAGATGATTTATGTGGAGACAGATTACAAGCTAAGAAATATATATATTAATACAAAGTTGTCAATAAGTATACACATTATGTGCATTCTTGGATTAAATGTTTTATAATAATCTACATGTAACATTTTCTCTTTTCTTTTTCTTCTACACATGTTAAAGGGTCAAACAGCGTTGTGGTTATGAACTATGAGCGATACGTGCGGCTAAGATCAGTTCTAAAGAGATTGGAAGGATCACCAGATTCCTTAAGCTGGTTTAAACATCCTCTTGTCATGGCTATTGGCGGGCTAGCTCTTGGCCCAAACTGCAGGATCCTTTTTGCAAGGGAAGTTTTTGACCATCCAGAGCTGGACGACCATGAACTTTTGTGTAATCATTTGGGTAAGTATCAAGTTCGCATTTCGCAATACTCCCCAATTTTGTTATTGTTTTTCGTCGTCGTCGTCGTCGTAGTGTTAGTCTCGTCGGTGAAGAATAAGGGGAAATTAACCGTTAAATATATTAAACTATCGTATTCAGTAAAAAAAATGCTGAGCTACAGATTAATTTTTCACCATTGCTTTGAAAGATAATACGATGTTTATATTATCACAATATTACAGTAGTGAAATTTTTGCGTGAGACGCATTTATGTGTTCAATGTTGTGTTCATTAGTTACTTTGCTGTAAATAATTCTGGATTTTTATGTCCTGTTGTGTCTTCGCTTTTCAAGACATTTAACACTTGGCACTGTCATAAAAGGCCATAATGTTTTGCACGATTCTCAGGAGGTCTGCGTATTATGCTTGGCACGGCACATTGCAAGCAACTCTTAAGTATACTCGACCTTATTATTCAAACGTGCTGTTATAATGGTAATAATTGTAGCGTCGGCTGTGCTGGAGCCTATTAAGAATTTATATTGCTTCCATTTTATTTCCTAACTGCACAATGAGCAGTATTGTTTTTTTGATCTTTGGCAATCTATTAAATTTCTATAAATACTTGTAAACAAATGGAAGCAAAAAAGCTTGATTACTTACAACAACACTTTATTGTCATGAGCTATGAAAAAATCATGGTATCTTGAGTACGTGTTTTGTAATTTTTAAAGAGGGTTTCTCTCATAAATCACAAACAGTTTTGTCTTTGTCTAAATATTCAAGTACACTTGTTGAAAGCATAAGTTTACTAAAAGTAGCAGCAACAGCTTTGCTGACGCATCTTTCGTTCTTGCATAAAGTAAGAATAAAGAAAAAAAACGTATTGAATAACCCCGTGTTACGATTAACATAATTTAAATGAATGTAAAAAGTATACATTTTTTAAAAATTGTGCAATTCTTTGCGAATTTCAGCGCCTAAGCGAAAAGGAAGACCGAGGAAACAGAGACGAACAAGAAACCCATCCATGGGCTCTGTATCCAACGAATCAGAAAGCTCTTCCACGGGTAGCTGTGGATCAACAGATAAGGTAATTTTTATTTGGCAAAATTTGTCTCCGACCGTGTCGCATTTTATACTTGAGCGTGTTTCATGTCTTTTAGTGTTTGTAAGAAAGAGAAAGGATTACGAAATAAAATGGATTTCCATTTTATGATTCATTGAGGAAAAGAAAATGGAATGTATTGAGATAGAGATTCTTATTTTGATGGTGATACTTGTCACACATAGTGTATGGAGTACGTACGGTCCGTGATTTTATAAGTATGTAGCAGCATGAAATAGCTCACCTTGTGTGCGTCTGGAATCACGCCATGTTTTGCTATGAAACGACAACTTATAACTTATGTTGCTCTAAAGCTCCTGTAATATAGGTTACTCTTGTTGGTTTTGTTCCCAACTGTTTCCTTTACACACACATACACGATTCTATAGAAATTGATTCTAAGATTTGATAATCAGGATTTCGCATTGAAGGATTGTCGGAACAGATAAGTCAATTTCTTTAGCAATTGCGCATAATAGGAATTACAAATTTGAATGGGCAACTCTTATAACATATATTCTTAAAGTTTCTATGAAAGGGTGCAATGATTGATGAATCGATTATGAATTAGAATATATTTACATTAGAATCCCAGTTTAAACAGCCTTTTTTTTCAATTACCCCACAAATATTGAAAAAAAAACTTGTCGTTTAAGCATCCTGCATCCGTTACTTGATTTGTTGTAGAAAGAAGGTAGTAGAGTTAGAGTCATGCTAAGGTACATTTGGTTGTGAGACTTGCGTCTTATTTCGTTTTTATGTAAACTCCAGACAGTACACACAAGATAAATTTTTCTTACCACACATCATTTTCTTATATACTTTCCTGGTTGTCATGTTTGAAGAATTGTAGGTGGCGTCGAGTGATATTGATTAGGAATTAATTTGAATATCACTTCAGAGAAAAAAATTAATGTTTCCCTTTTTGTAACTAGGGCAAGCAGAGAAAGCCCTTGAATGGTATGTCAGCACATCCGAACGTAGATAAGGACATAAGGATTCCAACAGTTCCACTGGCAAGAGCTGCAAAAATGTTGGAGGAAGAAGGACCTGAAGGGGTTCATAAAGAGTTGATTTTTGGAAGCAACTCTAATGGTCTCCAGATTCTAAAAGTGGATTCAAGTCAGTTGAAGAATGGACAAATAAGCGGTCATGATGGGAACAGTGGAGTTACTTGTGGTGGTAGTTTTGTGAAGAGGTCATACAATCAAGTTGGTTCAAATAAACGTGGTACCTGCGGTGCAACTGGTAGTGCAATGAACATTTTGGATGCCAAGCCCCACATGCTTGGGCCAGGACTGAGTGAGCTGGCTCAAAAGTTGAAGAGATCCAATGCCCTGCAAATCCTTGCAATTCAACCTCCACATGGATCTGGAAGGGATGTGGGATTGGAATATGACTTACACCAGCTAAAGCGAATGAAGATGGATCCAAACATGAAACAGCCGGCTCGCATCAATTCAGACTTGTTCATCGATCCTTTGAATACTGGGCCGTATACTTCAAGAAAACACACTATTTACTGTGCTCCAATGATTGACAAAGTGATTAGTAAAACACATGAAGTTGTTAAGCACGTAGTGGGATCTACGCACAGCCAAAAAACAACGACGGGTTTTAAGATTCCTGCAATCCCACCCAAACCCCAGAAGCAACCTGTTGTCACATCGCAAATTGATGCTGAAGCAAAAGTATGAATATATTCTACCTTTTACAGATAATTTTATTTTTTAAACTTAAACATAAAAGTTATTTTGTTAGTAGAAAAGTTTCTAATTCACAATTATTTGTACTTTTGATTACAGGTCATCACAGCAAAGCCAGGCTATACTAATTCTCCATATAAAGCACAAAACCAGCTGTATTGGAATGTCGCTGCTGAGAGACTCGAGTACTCTGATGGGGCACCTTCCCCTCTAACTTCAAAGGACCCATTGGATTATAGTGTAAGAAAACGTCATCTTCCTTCACAGCCAATCAGACGAAATCCTGCTCCAGTCCAAACTCCAGAAACTGATCTGTTGGACCTTACTATAAGGCCATCAAGTTCGAGTGGAAGACACAATCTATACTCTAGATCTATGACAGACATTCCCCCACCAAACGCCATGGATAAATTGGGACTACAGCTTACCTCCGAAGTCACACTTTTCCCATCCCATCCTCTCATGGGTAAAGTAAAAGAGGCTTCCCATTCCAAGCCTGCTCAGCTCAGCAAATCATCAGCTACCGCTGTAAGCAGCAATAAACATCAGGATAGTATTCCAGGAACGAGTCGAAAACCTATTCGTTCTCCTTCCACTTCCAATATCATGCATGGTGCTTCAGGAGTCAATGCTGTTGGATCAGGGTCTTCAAAAGAAATTCCAATGCGACATCATTCCCAGCATCATTATCCAAACCATTTAAACACAAAGTCGATGTTTGGTGCTCCAGATAGGAGTATTATTCCTGGTCTCAGTCCAAGTCAAGGTCACAGTGGCAGTGCTATTACTATTAAACCAATGACTGCTGACGAAAAATATGCTGCTAAAATTAATGAGCAGTTTGAGAAGGTGTATCAGTCTATTCCAGGGCCCCAGTTCTTAACTCCTTCTTCGTATGTACCCAAAGTGGATCCAGCCTACCTCTCTTTGCTTACCAATCCATTTTTGATGAATCCACAAACTCTGATGAGCATTCCTGGAGCTATGGAGCAGTTTCAGATGTACAAAGATTTATTCCAACAAAGTGGAATTCCTCAGTTTCCTCTCCAGTGGCCACCACAAGGACCAGGAAATGATAGAGCTTCAAAGTAACTTGAAATTTTAATTTGAGCCAGATAAGCCAACCATCTTATCTTTCAAGTCCCCCCCAAAAA
>JAANSM010000250.1:0-35051 GCA_036850725.1 Orchesella villosa | reverse complement strand
AAAAACTCACATACGAGGTTTTGTTATTAGTCCTCAGGTCAAAATACGTGTTTTATGCATCGGCCCAAAACCAGCATACGTGGTTTTGTTTTCAGCCAAAAATGAAATACTTGGTTTTAACATTAGTGAAAAAGTAACATACGAGGTTTTCATCCGAAGCCGTCGATATATGAGTGTTTCTATTTCGCATTTTCAGCTTGCATATATTACGCGTTAAAAATGTATTATATACTGTCTATAACATTGTCAACTAAATGTCTTGTTTTCAGTGTTCGAAGCGTTATGCATAAATATTTGGAGAAAAAGGGGGACGTAACGTTTGACAAAATCTTCGGTCAAAAACTGGGTAAGCCTGAGATCAAGTTTTGATCGAAATGAAAAACTAATATGAAATAATAAGTATGCGGCATTGTATTTTATATATAGTAATTTAGCACTACATGATATGATATGAACATTCCACTTTTGCGTTTTAACTTTTAAGTGGATTGTTGTGGCTTAATGAAAAACCAAGTACTTAATAATAGATGGTGTGCCAAATTTTATTTTGTACTTTCTGACTTCTTTACAGGATACCTTTTATTCAAAGACTTTTGTGAGAATATAGTTGAAGATCCAATACCTCAAATAAAGTTTTATGAAGAGGTATGCTTTACACACAAAAACACTCTTCTATAATAACCAATTTTACAAGACTTTTTGCATCCATTGAATATTTTATGGCATTTATGGAGCCGGGAGTGCTCTCATGTTGCAAATGAATGGGGTTCTTTCTGGAACAATTTTATATACTTGTTTATGTGTTATGGTGTCATCTCATATATATTTCGGTTTGTTTACGTGACAGATTAAAAAATTTGAGAAAATGGAGACGGTTGAGGAGCGACGGAAAGCGGCTAGAGAAATTTACGATAATTTTATAATGAAAGAATTGCTGTCGCATACACATGTAAGAGGAATCCACTATGTGGATTTACTTGTTTTATATTTCATACGCAAAAGTAAAAACAAAAGAGAAAAGGGGAGAGTTAAAACTGTTGTAAAAATTACACATTCCATTCCATTCTTCTTTCAGAATTTCACAAAGGAAGCTGTAGATCATGTTCAAAAGCATTTAATTAAGAGTGATGTCCCTCAAAACCTTTATGAGGTAAGTACCTCTCTTCTCTTTCTCCTTTATCCAACACATTTCATTGGAATGTGTTGACAACTACATGTAACCTACATTATGGATTGAATCTCATTATTCTTAACCTGCATTCTATGCACATATCTTGTTGTTTTACAGCCGTATATTGACGAAATATTTAATTTTTTACGTGGGGAGCCGTTTAGGATGTTTCTTGAAAGGTTTCAGATTAAATACTAACTTCATTCAAATCATGATTGATATACACAATTTCCCTTTATGTCCAAGTACCTCGTCGCTTACAATTACCTTCTCTTTTCAATTTGTTGTAGTGACAAATATACTCGTTTTTGTCAATGGAAAAATCTGGAGCTGAATATTTCAGTAAGAATAATATTAACCTTGTTTTTTTTTGTTTGTTTGGAAATAAACTCTAATATCAACTTCTCAAATACCATCATCATGGTAGAGCTGGGAAATTGAAATTTTGATCTTCATACATGTTTTAAAAAGACATTGTTTTCCCCTTCCTAGTTGACAATGAATGACTTCAGTGTTCATCGTATTATTGGGCGTGGTGGTTTTGGGGAGGTGTACGGTTGTCGGAAAGCAGACACTGGCAAAATGTATGCAATGAAATGTCTGGACAAGAAGCGCATAAAAATGAAACAAGGAGAAACTCTTGCTCTCAATGAAAGAATCATGCTCTCTCTAGTCAGCACGGGGGTAAGTACACTTTTTTCCTTTTAATTATTTAAGAGAGTATTACACTTTTACATATAGAAAGAGAGAGAGAGACACACACACATATATAATAGCCACACACAAAAACATGCTGGGTTTTCTCACACAGAGGGCTTGACTTGACACAAGTTGTTTCTTGCCACACATACCACAGCATCACCATATTATGCTCACAACATGGGAATAACGAAGTGTACATGAGGACATATAGGCCGGAAAAAAATTATAGTCTTTTGTTTCCTTGCTATCAAGTTGTAAATTTATTGTTGGTCTATAACTTCACTTTTCCATCTACGACTCTATTCTTTTGTGTGTGTGTTTATGTGTGTGGAGCAGCAAACACGTCGTACATGTGTAAAAATAATAATACTTGGCACTACAACATATTAAGGCACAAAGAAGAAGGGAAGACGGTGAGGAAGAAGAAAGGGAAACTTTGTTTTTTCAGCTTTTCTCTCTACTATATTGGCTTTAAGCGTTATTCATAATTAATTTGGAGTGGGTTGACTACAAGTTAAGACATACATTAAGTGTTACACTAGGTCTCTCCAGAACAATATCACATCTCCCCCTTTCTAACTAACTTTACATGCGTCATTTAAGTTGAAAGGGGGTAAACAAACACACAAGGTGAAAATGATGGGTGAAGCTGGAATAAAGTGATTTTTATTCATGTTGTTGTGTGATTCATATTATCATGGAATATATGTATATGCATTTTTTTTCTCATTTTCTCTGGTTCACAGGCGGACTGTCCTTTTATTGTATGCATGACGTATGCCTTTCATACCACGGATAAACTGTGTTTCATCTTAGACCTCATGAATGGGGGTGACCTTCACTACCATTTATCTCAGCATGGAGTGTTTAATGAACAAGAGATGCGGTTCTACGCGGCGGAAGTCATTTTAGGTCAGTCAAGGAACATGACAAGTGCTTTGAATTTGGGCTTCCATCCATTTTCATTTTCATATAAGTGCTATTGTCCCTTATCGTTAGAGAAAGAGACAGAAAGATAGAGAGAGAGAGAGAGAGAGAGTAGAAAAGTACGCACGTAGAAGGTAGATAGAAAGAAGAATATATGTTATTTGTTGTATTTTACTTGTTACTCGTAGTAATGCGCAAGTTGCAGTAAAAAGCTGAGATTTTTATGAACATTTTTATTGAGGAAAAGATATGCAATCTCACGATTCGTTCATTCATTAAATTGTTGAAGTATATGATGAGATGAATTTATTTATAGAAACACTTTGCATTTCGTTTTTCGTTGATGTTGATACAGCTTAATTTATTAAATTTAGTGTATATAACAAAGGACGTAATGTGTACTTTTATAGCGTGTGTGAGAGGTAAGCTAGCAGCAACACCAGCAGCAGTAGAGCTGAGAATCTGAGCGCTTAATATTCTTTCTGACAATGAGTGAATCAAAACCCACGTTCGTTTCGAGTAGCTGTGGAGTTGGAGGAAAAACAAATAAGTTTTTTTTGTATTGAGCACACGCTCAAGCCGAACAAGGGCTTTATGTCTGTTAATTAAATTATCACAACAATATTGTAATGTATGAATTAGAAGTTTAGGCAGGCACTGGTTTATTTTCTGCACGGCAAAAAACAAAATAAAGGTTGTTTTATGAGTAAATTTGTTATGCCATAATTGTAGATTTATGTGCTTCCCATTATATTCTTATATGTTTTCGCTTTGATGTACAAAATTGAAGTTTGAACTTTATGAAACTTGTTTGCAGGACTTGAGCACATGCACAAGCGCTACATAGTATATCGAGATTTAAAGCCAGCTAACATTCTTCTTGATGAGCATGGTCACGTTCGAATATCGGATTTAGGATTGGCTTGCGATTTCTCCAAGAAAAAACCTCACGCCAGCGTGTATGACTCTATTAAAAAATTTTGTTTAATACTGCATCTTTTTTTTTAGCGGAGTCAGATCCTCAATGAGTTGGTTACATGAAATGAAGATGCTAATGAACAAATTACATGAATTTTTTTCATACACAGAGGTACTCATGGTTATATGGCGCCGGAGGTCTTGTCAAAAGGAACTGCCTACGACTCGAGTGCAGACTGGTTCTCATTTGGTTGTATGCTTTACAAATTGCTGAAAGGCCATAGCCCTTTCAGGCAACATAAAACTAAAGACAAACACGAAATCGATAGGATGACCTTAACTATGGTAATTTAGTAAAGAGCTAATGAAATTGGATGAAACAGGGAAAATTAAAAAGTGGGAGAGATGACAATTTTGCATGTAATTTGATAAATGCAGAATGTGGAGTTACCTGAATCATTCTCAACCGAACTGAGGTCCCTTTTGGAAGGTCTCTTGATGAGAGACGTAGACAAGCGGTTAGGTTGTAAAGGGAGAGGGTAAGTGATATATACATGGATACATGGATTCATGAATGGCTAGAGAGAGAAGCCTACTTGTGGCCATAGTCTAATATAATGATATTATAGTACCAGCAAACAAAGTAAAACTTTCATGGTCAATCCTTGTGGTTTTTTTTGTGCTACGGTAGTGCGGAAGAAGTGAAGGAGCATCCTTTCTTCAAAGGTTTAGACTGGCAATTAGTTTACCTTCAAAAATATCCACCACCGCTCATTCCTCCTCGTGGTGAAGTGAACGCCGCGGACGCTTTCGACATAGGTTCTTTTGATGAAGAAGATACCAAAGGAATCAAGGTTGGAGTGGAGCTCCCTCTTAGCTCTCTCATTAAATTATAATTTATTTGACTCAGCTGCCATTTCTTGGTAGATGAACATATAAGAGTTACGTTGTTAAAATAAGATGTGTTTCTTTGAATATTTTTGTTAAAAATAGTTGCTGGAGTCCGACCAGGATCTATATAAAAATTTCCCCCTAGTGATTTCAGAGCGGTGGCAAGCAGAAATAGCAGAAACTGTTTTTGATACTGTAAACACAGAGGCTGATAAAATAGAACACAAGAAACGAGCTAAGCATAAGCAAAAATATGATGCTGATGAGAAAGAATCTGACTGCATATTGCATGGTTATGTGAAAAAATTAGGAGGCCCTTTTGCATCAGCATGGCAGACAAGATACGCTAAGCTTTATCCTAACAGGTATGTTGCTCAACTTGACATGTTGATGAGCCTACAAAAATTGTGCACCCGTGTGGAGTAAATCAACACAAGACATTTTTGAATGAAAAGTAACATGAGTCCACACACTTGTTTACATTTTACAGACTAGAACTTCATCCAGACTCTGGAAGTACAAAACCCGAGTTAGTATTTATGGACTGTGTTGAAGAGGTTGCGGGAGAACTGCTAACTGTCAAAAATGAACAGTCAGTTGTTATAAAAATGAAAGATCAAAACAAAGTCGTCGTTACTAGCTCGGTAAGAGTTGTAGGTCATATAATAAATATTAAATATATTAATTACTTATATCATTCCCAAGTGTATTATATCCTTCTGATTTACATGAGCACTCCAACCTTTTCTTCTTTCTAGGACGAGATTGGTTTAAACGAATGGGCATTATCGTTACGGACAGCTCATAAAAACTCACTTGAACTTTTAAGTAGTATGGCTCGTAAGGCTGGCAAGATTTATGGAGCGGAAATTGACAGTAACTCTAAGAATTCTCCTGTCGTCAATCGTTCTGCCAATGGTGGTAATATATAAGAAGAATTAGACTACGTTGGATAGTTAGAATTCATGAGAGAAAGAGAGCGAGATAGAGAGAGAGAGAGAAGAAAACTAAATTATTTCATATGTTACGATTACTTGTGTAAAAGTGAAATATATAAAAATCTCCTTCTCAGTTGTATTTCTTTTTCTTCTTCCAGTACTTTGACAATATGTATGGAATATATTGTATGTTATCATCAAATATTATAACAGTTACATATTATTATTACACTCCTTCTACCCTCTGCTTTGTCATGTTATCATCACTATTTTTTTGGGTATAACTTGAATACGTGTCACAACAAACTAAAGAAAAGTATAAATTGCATTGTTCCGTTTTTTGTAGAGGATGGAACCTGAGAGAGAAAGAAAGAAAAAAATTTGACAGTTATGTCTCATTTTATTTGTTTGTTTGTATGTTTTACAATTCTTATTTTAGGACTAAATGTTATTAATTAATATTATGCATGTACATTTTTTTTAGCGTTTGACACGCTCTGAATCTAAGATTTTTTTTGTTTGTTTTTGTTTTGTATTAAGAATCTCTTGTTGAGTGCTAGTCATTATGTGCCAGTCAACTGTTCACAAGAAAAGGGTGTGAATCAGTGACGTTTAATTTTTTTTGTTTGCAATTAATAGTTTTGGACTGTTAGAAAAAAGACGCGAGTACGGAAAAGAAAAAGATTGTGTTTTGGTATGGTAAATGGTATATTATGATACTAAGGTTATATGGTATTTCATAAGAAAGAAAGAGAATGAGAGAGAGAAAGGGTAAGAATAAAAAAAACTCCTACTGTCAGCAACATATCCGGTGTGTAACCAGTCTTTTGGGTGGAAACTCGGTTCATTTACTAGCTTTCGTGATATTTGTAACCTTGTTATTAAAATGAAGAAAAAAGGCTATACTGCTACCTACACTATATTATACTATTGCTAAAAAAAACTGTAACTCTACTTCTACTACTACTGTATGTACTCTTGCACGGTATTATTACAACTTTACATTTTAGACAAATTGAACTGCACATAACTTTTTTTTGTATAAAATAAACTAATTTTGTTTTTCTTAGAATTTTTTTTTGCCAAACCAAATGTAAACAAAAACTTCGCCATTGTAAAATCGTATTTGGACCCGTATCGTATCGTATTCTCACTCAAGTGATCTATTAATTGTTTAGGTAAATTTTGTAGGAATATTTAATATGTATCTACTATATTACGAGAAGAAAACATAGATCATACATATTAAGTTTGGTTATAATGTATTATTAACTGAAATTATTACTTTCTCAAATGGAAAAACGGGGGAAAAAGTGGCAGAAAAACTGTTTGTGCACTTCACTAAAGGTAAAAAAAAGCTTAAAATAGCTTTGATCACAATTAAACATCCAAGCCGACATTAGCTTGTATTGTATCTTAGCCAATATTAGCTTGAAGATGATGATGTTGACTCATATATAGTTTTTATTCACTTGGAAATGAAAAATAACAATATTATTATGTATTATGTAGAAATTTGTACTCATAAAATTTTACACTCTCACGCACCCTCTCATCCATTAAAAAAAGTATTCAAGTCGTATTGTCAATTGTTGTGCTAAAAACATGAGGATTTTTTTTTAAAAAAAGGACGAAATTTTAGTTTGAAATGGAGGAAATGATAATGATTGTTTTGATAATTTTAAACACTATAATTGAAACATGAAATGTTCAAAGATGATACGTAAAAAACAAATATGGCAGAGTAAAAAAGAAACTGAAGATGTAAAGAAAAGTTATTAAAAATATGTGCCAAGAGAGAAATGTTATGGTGTCTAAACATTCATTATGATATGAATATTATTATATGTATTACATTACATTTCACAGTTTGTATTTGAAATGACTGTTTCCTTTAGTAACTTAATAACTCTTAAAAAACAATATTATGATATGTACTAAATAATTATCAATTATCTCAAATATACAATGTATTAATTATTCATACATGTATTATGTATGTAACACATTTTCACCTGATTTGACACCTGTGTACATTTCACAGACTAATTTAATGCGTATTGTACTTTTTTTTTGTTTTCCATATTTAAGTCACAAATTCATACACACATCCTATTTACTACATTTTATGCTTTATTATTGATATAAGTAATGTAGCTAGACAATGAACGAGGAGAATAAGTAACGTAACGACCATTTTTGAGTTTTTTTAGCGTTAAATTTTTTTATTTCCTCAAAATCAAAGCTTTTATCTACACACAAACTCTACCTATCTATGAGGAAAGAAGTTGCATGCTTACATGGTTCCAAAAATGTCAGTTGACAAAATAATTTTGTGCATAAATCATGTACAAAAACATTTTTAATTTTTAATAATGAATTGGCACAATTTCCGTTTCTCCAAACCCTTAGAGGCATAAAAAAATACGTATTTATGGCAGTTTCAATATGTATTTCTAAAACTACAAACAAAACCACATCACCTCCAACCACTCCCCATTCTATAGACTTTTTAATAATGCCAAACATCATCATCACACTTGGTGTTGATACTCTTGGTGAACATGAAAAAAAAGGGAATTTTACCTAGTTTGTAATTTTTGCATTGACAATGAACGTAAAGTTTAGAAAGGAGATAGAAAGTTTGTAATACACTCGGGTAATACCAAACAAAAAAGGTTACATAAATTCGCAAAGAAATAAAAAGCATTTGTTATAGAGAAGAGATAAGTGTCGTCGTGTCATGGAGAAAAATAAAAATAAAAGTGCAGTGAGAAAATGGAAAGCAGTGATTGACCATTGTTGTTACAAGAAATAAATAATATATATTGATGGTTATATGATGTAATTAGGCACACATATACAGCTGGTTGTTCCATCTTTACTTCTTGTATTGATGCATTCAACTACCAAATAAATATATACTTATAATCAATTGTATTTAAACTGTTAAATAATATATGTTATCATACAATTCCACAAGTTCAGCTAAATTTACAGCGTTTCTACACAAATAAAAAAATATTTAGAATGATTGTATACAATCTTTGACTCCAAATCTAGCGTAAAGTTGATATTTGGCTTTATCCAACGGAAAATGAAAAAAACACGTTCGTATTTCCCTGAATTGTAATTGTCAAGAACAATATTTATAAAAAATATGATCTTATACTGATTTAGTTTTAATTTATACACAAACACACCTAAAAAATAAAGATTAAAAATATGTATGTGTTACAATAGGAACCTTTGTATTGCTAAATTGCTACAGTGAGACTACAGAACGATAGATGAGAAAGGCATTAAAAGATATAATGGATACACACAAAAACACATTAAGAAATACTTGTATTAAAAAACCCTATTTAACTTAAAATGTATTGTTACTGTTAGCTTACAATACATTTAAGATTATATGCATACGAATATAATATAAGTAAATATGTTTAGGATGTATTATTATTATTTAAATATGACTTAGCGATACACAATTTTTAATAAAAGAACAACAATATTAATGCCGGTGAACGTTAAAATGTTTGAGTCATCAATTTTTGACCTGCATTTCTTGCATAAAAATTCATCCTAACAATGTAATAATATTATCTATGCTCTCATCCTCATTATCAATCCAGGACTAGATTTTCATTCAAATAGACTCAGACGGCTAATCAAATCCTTTCAGCCATTCCAATCCAAGAACCATGTAATATGGAAAGCTAATGCGAAACATATTCTTCTTAGCTCAAAAAAGTTCTTTCGGTTTCCATACCATCATACCCTTCCAAAAAATCTCATTTGCTTAGGATCATTTACTCTGTAAAATACTAGGATGAAAAAAAATATACTCATTTTTCTATTCATGACATGACTCGTTAGCCACATGGACGCTTGCTTGTTTCACGGTTCGTCAAACTTTTTCTGTATTTCATTATGATGAACATCATCAGTCAAGTATCAGTTCAGTCTTTGTCTAACACAATCCTCCTGAAAGTCATTTTTTTGTCTATCATAATCCATAATATGCATTTATAATTTCACAAAATAGAGTCAAGTTCTGTTTTCTGTTGTATGCAACACTACTAGCGGACGCTGAGTTGCCTATCTATATCAACATGATATGATGACTGTTGTTATGTGATACTGTGATGTGGTCTCATCGGTTGGTAAATTCGCTTCGAGTCTATATATTCATATTATAGGAGCTAAGCAACGACTTTCCCTTCCTCTTCACACAATCATATCACATCATTATCTTTCTCACTCTCCTCCTATATCATATGCTTCTGCAACACTGACTTTATTAGTATGACTCTCGTATTATGGCTTCAAAAAATCATTTTATGCTATGCACCAGCGATTTTCAACTTTACTAAAAATGGTTATCGCTCCTTTGCCATTATAATATAATATGCGTGTACAACACACATATCTGCTTGTTTAATGCATAATTTTTTTTGGGACTTAGGATGCATTTAAATGTATAAACATAAGTTTTACATAGTCTATATTATATCCTTATCTCAAATTTGTATCGTACCATAATATGTATAGTAGCATGCAAAAACGTTAAGAGATTATTTTTTGACGCTGTGCTTAGTGATCCCAATTTGAAACGAAGAGCGAGAGAGAGAAAAAAATGCTTATTATGAAGATTATTAAAGCCAAGGGATTTAAGCGAAACAAAGCGTTTCATAAGAATACCAAGGTGGTGTACTGGCATTTGCCATGAATGTTTTGGGTTCTTGTGCTGACGGTGAGGGAGACACGTAAATAGTTTACTGCTGTTAAAACTCTATGATTTGTGACAGTCCTAAAAAAAATTTCTCTGTAATGGATTCATCATATCTCCATTTTATTCTTCAAAACTGAAATGAACAGTAGTTTACAATCATCAAGTAAGGTTGCCAACCAAATATTGAAACTAGGAGGGATTGAGACTGCAACTGGTCATTAGAAAAGAGTAAGTAAAAAAGTAAATTTCTTTGCTACTTAATACAAAGATCGATTCTCATCTTGAAGTTGAAGTAAAGTGTAAACGAAAGGAAGGAAGAAATGAAGGTTTTTTTTTTCATTTTTATCAAATGTCAAAACATTAAGTACATAAAATGATAAACATAATGTCAAGGGTAGGCATATGACATTTTACATTGGGATATATATGGCATCGTATCAAGTTCGTTCTTAAAGCTTCGTCTTAAAATCTGTCCGAATACGAGACCGCACGGGACTGCACACACCTCTCATCTGATTCTGTAACAAGATATTTTTCTCTCTTTTTATTATCTTGTGTTGTGTTGTTGTGTGTTGTGCTATAGGAAAGGGAGGAGAAGAGAGAAGGAGCTGCTAGAGAAATACTCGCGTCTCAAATCAACTTTCTATATACACTTTGCTTTGCTACTACTATACTCTCCCATCTCCTTGGTTGATTCTCTCGTCTCTTCTTGAATTCATGTACAAGTAACGTAACTCATTATATATCAGAGAGCAAAGAGCCAGCTGTCATTTCAATGGAAATGTTATGTTGGCCTTTATAAATAATTACGGTTGTGTGAGGTTCAACTGATAATGGAAGTTTTTCGGCTTTGATTCCCTGGTGTTTGGGCTTTACTCAACTCAAGGTGGTAAGTTGTCCAGTATATTTTGTTGGTGGGAGGAAATAAATGGGTTTATGACTTAGATATTGGTAAAGCGCAGTGTAATTTGTTGTCATTAGTGATAGAATGATAGAGAACAAAGGCTTTATGCAAAGCTAAAGTAATAGGGAAAGTGTTTCCAATAGTTAATTGTTGCTCGATCGGTTGTTGGCGGGGGCTCAGGAGTGATCAAGGAGCTACTAGAATTGAAAAGAACTTTTTTTAGTTGAAACAGCTGATTGTATCGATAGTTTTTGCTTCATGTGGTTAGTAGTGTTTTAGGGATTTTATTAATTGTTCTGGTTATAACTACAGTGTGCAGTGACAAAAAAGGCCATCCTGATCATGATCGGTGAGCGGTATAATTAGATATCTACTGTCCTACAACAGTAATAAACTGGGTCTGTTGTTAATGGCTAAAGCATTGTTCAAAGCTAAGTATGGTTTTTAAAGCATCAAATACTTAAACTGGCGGCAATTTACAATTGCTTGTTGTTAATGGTTCATAAATTTTATGTTTACATTCAGTAGTATTACCGTTAAGTTGTAAGTCGATAGGAAAAGAATGTTACAATACATGAAACTTCAGTATTTGCAAATCACCTTTGTTATTATCATTTATACGTATGGCTGCTTGTCGGCATTCTTAAGCACGACGTGTCAACAAATTCTTATCTTTACGGCTGTGGAAAGATAAGCAATTTCACAATCTTGGCTCACCTATTGCTATCTAAATCGAATTTCAGTGTCGATTATCAATTATCTGTGTTCCGTCATTCATTGGAACTTTTACTTCTCTGAGTGAAGTTCACTCATTTGTTTTTGTTTATCGTATAGATTCTGCTGGAGAAACATTTTCACTTTTTCTAGTTGTTCATTGGTGTGTTAGAGTCACAATATTTTCGAATTAACATGAACTAAAAGCAATGTTTAACTGTTTTTATTTTATTTTCAGGCCCTCTTCTTCTTTACATTAGTTGTGCTCAGTTACAAAGTTCAAAGTCGATCATTCCAAGTAATTTGCTTTTGTTATTTGTCTTAAATTGAAGAGTTGAAACTTGTGTAAGTGAATTAAGATAATTTTCTACGAAGTCATTCAGTGCATAGAAATGATATGAATTATTTTGAAAAGGAATAGTTATTTATCCTGTACGTCGCGTAAACAAATCAGTAGGAGACTTGTCATACCTAAAGTTGTAAGTTTGACTTGATGACATGATGAGTTCGAGAGAGCCTAACGTGGAGGTAAGATATTATTAATCAGCTGCTTTATAGATAACCTATTACCAGCTGTTCTTAGACATTTGATATGTATTTCATGTTGGATTTGTTTTTTATGATGATTTACAGAGTCTTGTACAGATTTTCCGATGCTTTATATGCATGGAAAATCTACGAGACGCTCGAATGTGTCCTCATTGCTCAAAACTATGCTGCAATCACTGCATTCGTCGATGGCTAACGGAAACACGGGCCCAATGTCCTCATTGTAGAGCCAGCTTGCGGGTGAATGAAGTTGTAATTTGTCGATGGGCTGAAGAAGTTCATCAACAGTTGGATTCTTTACAGCAAGCAATGCCACCTAAAGCTATCAGTGCAACACCTGCTCCCCCAGAAGCGGAGCCTATCACTATGGAAAAGTGTTCTACTCATCAGAAGGAGGAACTGTCTGTGTACTGTGACACTTGCAAATGTTGCATTTGTCATGAGTGTGCATTATGGAGTCAAAGTCATGCTGGTCACACTTTCAAGCCGCTGGATGAGATTTATGCTCAGCACTGCCAACAAATTAAAGAGCATGTGACAATTCTCCGACGAAGATTCATGGAAATTATCAGTTCCGTTCAGGATGTCGAGAAAAACATTGAACTTGTTCGAACTGCTAAGGATCAACGTGTTCGAGAGATTCGTAATGCTGTTGAGTTGATGATTGCTAGGTAAACATTTATTTGTTCTTTACTTAATTTAGGTGATCTTTAAAATTATTGTAATAAAGTCATCACATATTTTAATTTATTTATAAACTCGCTTTACAGACTGGATGCACAGCTTAGGGCAAAACTAACCACGCTTGTGAATCAGAAGGGCCATTTAACCCGGAAATCTGAGGATATTGAATGCTTGCTGCGGGAGGTAAAGAGCAATTAACAGAGCTGTTGAAATATGTGTAACAAATGACAGGATGTTTTATCCATTTATTGATTCATTTAATTTAATTCATGTAGATTGAGCTTAAATTGAGCTCAGGGTGTAAAAGTGATACCATTCGGCAAAGTACCAAAATACTTAAAGCTATTCAGGATACCATATCCAAAAGTACATTCGCATTGGCTCCAGTTTTGCCTGATTTCCAAAGGTACTAACAAGGCTGAAACTTTTCTGTGAAAATTCGTGTAACAGCATGACACTTCTTGCAGTATATAATACTGAATATCTTTATTTTATTTAGTGAGCTGGTGCCGAACTATGATACCAAGACTTTCTTAGTTCGAGGATTTTCATTCCTACGACGTAAAGGGGATCCTTTCTACTCTGATCCAATGTCTGTAAATGGACTTGATTGGCGTCTTAAAGTGTACCCTGATGGAAATGGTGTTGTGCGTGGATCTTTCCTATCAGTATTTTTGGAGCTTTCCAGTGGCCCGCCAGAACCTGCAAAGTATGCAATAGTTTATAATACATTAAGGTTCCAGATTCAATTTGATTATTGGGCCCTTTAATGTTACATTTCAAAATATTTCTATTGTATTTTAGGTACGAATACCGTATTGAAATGATATACCAGATCTCAAACGATGCCACTAAAAACATGATGAGAGAATTTGCATCAGACTTCGAAGTTGGCGAGTGTTGGGGTTACAACCGTTTCTTCCGCTTAGATTTATTGGAGACTGAAGGCTATCTGGACCGAGCAACTGATAGTATTAAATTGCGGTCAGTAAAAAATTCTGATTGTTATGTTATATGTGATACACATTACGCATACTTACGATAAGTTTTCTTTCAACTTACTTCTAATAGATTTGATGTCCGTCCACCAACGTACTACCAAAAATGCAAGGATCAAAACTGGTACATTACAAATCTGCAAGCAATGAATCGTTGCAAATCTAGAGACCTCGAAAATCTTCGCCTTTCACGGCGCCGTCAACCACATAGTTTCCCAAGGGTTCCAGTTAGTGATGTGGTTGGATCTAGTCCCCGTCGAAATACTCCAACACAGTCCCAGGCTCCCCCATCTCGAGATAACAGACAGTCAGAGCAAGATGGAAGCTCAGAGAGTGGCTCTGGAACAGAGAGTTCCGGTGAATCTGAGGTACGTATATTTCTTCAATTTTGTATTTGTTAGATTGGTTTATCAATCATTTCTATTTATAAGTTTCAAAAACGAATTGGTGTTAATTACAGGCTGAAATGAACACATCCGGAGTTCTCGAAGATGGAGACTGTGATTTGGATGATATCAACAACTTGATTTTAACTCCAAATGCCGTTGAAGTCACAGAAGATACCTGGAGCAACACTGCCAGTGTGGATGAGAATGAGTAAGTTTAACTCTGAGTAATATTTTTCTAAACCCATTTTGCCATTGAAAAAATAATAAATTGTATGCTTTTTATCAGAATCGGAGCTGCTGGAGGCGCTGTAGCTGACAATCTAGAAGTTATGTCCCCTGCAACCCTTTTTGCAGAACTATTCCGAGGCTACATGAACGATGAATCTCTGTTAGTCATTGATGACATTGATCCTGCATCAACAGCAGAAACCGGAGCAGCAGGGGATGGTTCCAATCAGTCAAGTGCTCGTAGTAACAACGACAGTGGAGGAGATTCTCATGACATCGAAAGCACCGTCGTTCCAGATGTACTTTTAGATGGTAATGTTGCAACTGTTGCCAGCGAAAGTGTTGTGCAGCAAACAACTGAATAGATCAATTACATTACAACAAATAGATTTGCGACTTGAGATTCGAGTTATAAAAAAATCAAATGTTCTTAAAAATGATTCAATATTTTCCGTGCGTATTTAATAATGACCAAAATTATGCTAGCGCTAGCATATCTAGAGTAATATTATTCGCTGTTTGCGAGCTTAGCGACCAAACGTAAATTTACAACTATAAAACTACTGTGGAATCATTTTCTGGAATAGATTTTTATGCAACTTGAAAGCGCATTTTCGATTGTAAGTTTCGAATAGTCGCAAATATATTTGTTCTAATGTTTATTGGTAAAATAGAGTATTAGATGGTTGCACCCACACACGTCCTCTTATTTGAAATGATTACCTGCGTTCAAGCCTAATGTGTAGTTGCTCTTAGCTAAACAAAAACTACTCAGCTCAGTCAATGTGATGTTTCCAAATGCAAACAAGTTTTTCTTTTGATTCTCATTTAAAAGGTGATTGTACACTATATATATATCTCTCTCTCTTACCTATGTTATGTGGGCCTTTTGTGGTAGTAGAATTTGATTCTAAACTTTCATTAGTTTGCTTCATCGACAGTTTAGTCGCTATATACATTATATAATTTATTTACAATATCTAATCTTATTGTAATTCAGTTCTACATTCGTAGCAATGTATTTGATAAGTAAGAATTGATTCCCTATCTATTCATTTACATCCCGTAAACAATGTATTATTAGTGAATTTTGTATACCACCAAATTTTTTGTCGAGTCATCATAAGGATTTAAAAATATAATACATAATATGTATTTCTATGGGTTATGTTCCAACGATGCATTTCACGTTTAAAAATTATCGCTCACTGCCCTCTCATAATTATCTATTAAGCACTGTTGCGATATAGAAGCCAATATGTTATAAACGAATCATAAATATAAAAAGTTAGCACATTACTTCCATTCCTTATGATTTTTAAGACTGAATGCCGTTCAGTTAGATATAAAAAGAGTCATGTAATATAGCGCGTATTTATTTATGTGGTGCGTAAACTATTATGTCTTACTGACGATCTTATGAAATATTTCACTAATAAAATATTTCTCGAATTGAAAATTTTGTGTTCGCAGTTTTATTTCTGGTATATGCATATAATACATAATAATGTGTAATGTATAAAGAATATTATTATGACCTTTGTGGATTGTATTTTATTGAATGCGTTTTATTACATGCATCTTTTACACGCATGAAATTCGTAGCAACCAATTCAGTACAAAAAGACACCAAGACAAAAATGCTGTTTTTTTCTGTAGCACAATATTAGCATCACTTCATTCTTAAAGCATTAAATTTACTTATATGTTTTGACTTTGAGAGATATATCCATGGTAACCAATTTTTATAAAGAAAAATTAATAAATTTTCTTACTATTACTATTAAGGCATTAAGCTTAAGGCATACAAAAGCCACCGTAAAATCCCCGGTAACGTGTGCAAATAATTATTAATTAGTTAGCTTTTATATTTTTTTTATATTATATAATTACATGTTGCAAAACAGATTAATTATTTAATTGGTCGAATTATTATTTTGTAGAGGCTCAGCGGTTGCCGCAACAGCTGTAGCGGGTTTTGAAACAGTTCTTGCTGTAGCAGGCTTGGAAGCGGTAGCAGTTGTAGTCTTAGTAACAGTCCGAGTGGTAGTTGGCACAGGACGGCTAGTCAAAGGTTTACTAGCTGTTCTAGGTGCGATATTTCCAGTTTTAGTGGTGGTGCCAGTTCCCAATTTCCTCTCAGTTCCAGCTGGTTTAATATCCGGTTTACCTGGTACTCGAGATGCGGTTGCAGTCATTGGTCTTGGCCTAGGTTTGGAAAGGGCAGCCGATCCCGTCTTTCCATCACTTTCTCCTGGCTTGGCACCAGCACTGGTGGTTGTCAATTTTGATGCGGTTGTGGGTCTAGTAATAGTGGTAGTTCGGGCTGTAGTAGTTGGTGGCACTCTTTTAGGAGACGTTGTCGTCATTGGTTTTGGAGGTGCTGGTTTAGTCATTGATGGTGCGGTGGCTGGGCGTGCTTTTAAAGTGGATGTAGTTGTAGTTTTGTTAGTAGCTGGTTTTGCTTCGGCACCATCTTTCTTTGCTGCAAGTGGTCTGGCAGATGTTGGAGCCAGTCGGCTTGTTGCCGTTCTAGGCGCAGTAGTTGCTGGAGCACCACCAATCCTTCCAGGTGCAGGCTTGGGAGCAGCAGTAGATCTGGGCGCAGTTGGCTTAGTTGCGGCCGTACTCTTTCCATTCATCAGGGTAGACTTTGGAGGGGCTGCGGTCGTAGTAGGAGGTTTAGTAGGGGATTTCCTGGCTGGAGCAGATGTGATAGGAGCACGTAACTTTGGTGCTGCACTATCTGGTTTCGCAGGAAGTTTTGCAGTCTTGGCGGCGGTTGCGTTCTTAGTCTCTACATTTCTCACAATTTTGCTCTTTTCAGCAGGTTGTGGTACTTCTTGGATAATGTGCTCTTCAACACCATTAACCTTCACCTCTTCTACCAACGGAGTGGTTTCAGCAACTACCTCGCTTGTCAAGGGAGCGGTTTGTAAATCGGGGGTAGCAGATTTAGCTACAATGATTTCCTCCACAACTGCTTGTGGGGGCTCAATATCTTGTTGCAGCTTGATGTTACTCTCAAGTCGATCTGCAGAAGGCTTTTGCTCATCCACTTGAAAATCAGGAAGAAGGTCTCTGATAATTTCCGTTTTTTCTTCTACTTTCACTTCATCAATCTTCGAAACAGTGCTTTCTTCATTGAAAAGATGGTCCCCGTTTGTTAACACTGGAGGCTCATTTTCTAAAATCTCATCTAGTCCCTTTTCAATTCCATTAACTGTTGAGGTTTCAGTTTCCATCATGAAAGGATTCATGGGCTCTGCTGGTTTATCACTTAACTGTTGTGGCAAATCGGGAACAATCTCCTCTGCAAATTCAACTGATCTGGAGCCTGGCAATTCAATCGATTTCTGGATCACCTCTATTTCTGGTTCTGGGGTTGTAATAGCAGAAATATTTGATGCTACAACATCAGGTTCTACCAGAAGCTCCACATTTGCTGTAGAATCCGTAATGATAGTCTCAACATTACTGATGACTTCGCTCTTTTCAATAATCTGAGATGCTTCCTCTTGAAGATTGAAGTGATCATCATCAACGCCATTAATCTTCAAGTGACTATTTGAAGTCGAAATTAATTCGTCACCAAAAGTTGCAAGATCTGGAACTGAGTCCTTAATAGGCTCAGGGTTTGGTAATCCAAAATTGTCGGATGCAGCAACAAGATCGAATTCTGTCTCAACTGGTAATGGTGGAACACTTTCGATGGTTCCATAAGTATCTGAAGATGCTTGCTCATCCACAATAAACTCGGCGAGAACTCCAGTAACAATTTTAGAGGCGTTGTCATCCAATCCCATTTCGTCAATAATGTTTTCAGGGGGAGTTGGTTGAACTTCTGGAACCTGGTAATTCATCTGACTGTCAGTAACAAGTTGGGGTGGCTCAGCGAACGGATTATTTTCAGATACAACATCGATAGCAGACGTTGTATTTTGTAAATCAAAATTTGGGGATGAGAATACAACGCCAATATCTTCAGCATTATTCAACGGTGGAACTTGTTCCAAGTTGCCCCCAACAGCAAAAGGATCTGAGAAGTCTCCACCAACCATAAATCCAGTACGTGTTTCAGTTTCGATTTGAGTGTTAATGTCGCCCAATCCAATATCTTCATCAGGGGTCGGAAGGGGAATGTCTGGCATCCCAATATCATTGAAGTTCATCTGCATATCAGATGTAGAAGTTTCTCCAAATGGATTAAGTCCAGCGTCCCCAGCAGCGACTGATTCATTAGGGATCATATTTTGAATATCAAAGTTCGGGGATGGCGCAACAAGGTCAATTTCTGCAGCATTAGGCTGAGCTGATACTTGCTCGAAATTTACTTCAACATCAAAAGGATCAGGTGTCGGTTGCTCGTCCACGAGAAATGTTGCAAGAGTACCACTGATGACGACTGGCTTCTCTTCCTCCACTTGATCTACTTCTGGGAGGGTAATATCATTAACTGTGGTTTCCCCTTCGAATAAATTTCCACCATTTGATAAGGTTTGAGAAGAATTCACAATTGTTGCATCCAAATCATTCTCATTGCCATTAGTTATGGTTCCAGGTTCCATCATGAATGGATTCAAAGGCTCTGATATTTTATCACTGATTTCTGCCATTAAATCTGGAACAGGGGATGAATCGATTGGAGCTGACAATTCGAATGATTTCTGAATAATTTCCACATCAGGCTGAGCTGATTCTTTCTGGTTATTAGAGATTTCTTGAATGAAAGTAGATTCAAAGGCTTCATTCCTATCCTCATTAACCGTCTGATTGAACTGAATGTCAAGTGTTGCAGTTCCCAAGCCTGGGTTTTCAGGCTTCTCGAACTGCCATTCATCATCAGGCTCAGCATCACTGAGTTGCTCTACATCCTTATCGTCATCTACATACAACATTACAACACCGAGTTAGAATTAGGATAACGACAAAAAATTATCAATGCCAGATAATACAATGTAATTTGTTTAAATTTGTACCATCTCCAAACTGATCTGTATCATCAGTGATAGGCTGACCTCCACTCTCTTTAGAGCTTCCGAGGGAAAGGAAATCGACTAATGGTTCCCCATCCTTTCCATGACCATTAATTTCCTTCAAGGGAGAAATTTTCCCATCAACGGTGTTTTCTGCAATTTAACAAAAGTTTTATAACATAGTAAATACATCCAAATCCAAACAAATCATTTAAATACTTTGAAATTCAAAAAGATAACAAACACAAACTTACCAATGAGTTTCTCGGAAGTATTGAAACTGAGCGTTTCAAACTTGCTCATAATGGTATCAACTCCAGAATCCAATGAAATAGTACTTTCATAAAGATTCTTAATAGATTCCAATGGCTGGAAGAAGACCACAATCACTGTGATATTATCCGTAGATCCTTTTTGCTTTGCCTCTTGGATCAATTTGTTGCTGACAGCAGACACGTTACCTAAAATTGCAATAGCACCAATTAGAAATCAATAGATAACTTTGCAATTTGGGGAAGGGTTCGATTAGCAATAAGGTCTTACTTGCATCTTCTACAACTTGTCGTCTCACAATATGAGCAGCAGCTTCTGGGGTGATTTCATCCCATAATCCATCGCAACCCAAGATTAAGAATTCTTCAGATCCATCTAACTCCTGCATTTTGATATCGGGAGTAGCTATGATAAATGGTTTCTCGTCCGCATCACCTAAATAAGTTTATAAACAATTGTAATTAATACCAAACCGGGTTAAGCCTAGAATCAGTCGCCTCACAAAAAAATATTACACTAACCTATGGCTCTTGACACGGCCAAGTTTCCATGAACTCGATACGTCCCATTTAAATTGAGGACTTCTCCTCCCAAGCTTCTAATTCGCTCTACCTCATCCTGCAACACATTAATTATAAGAATAAATTAGCTCACATGTCACAACATCATTAAAATAAATTCAAGTCAAATGTATATTTTCATATAATATGGTACATACCAAACGCTCTGGTTTGTGAGGATTGACCAAATTGTTGACTTCATTTTGCTTCACCAAAACCGCTTGTGAATCTCCAGCCCAAGCCACGTAAACCTTATCTGCCATTAGCAATGAAATCACAGCAGTAGATCCACTCTTGATTTTCCCTGCACGACATTTCTGAACAAACACTTCATCTAAATGCTCAAAAGCATTGCTGATACAGTCAAACAAGTCAGTTGAATCGATCATACTCTTGATTAAATACTGGTGCAGTTGAGCTGCACCGTAGGCGGCCGCTTCTGACCCATTATGACCATCAAACACAGCAAAGTAGCTCATTGGAGCCGGAAGCTGAAATTAATATAAAAAAAATTCAAATTTAATATCCCAATCCTTATGGGCTTCCCACAAAGCTAAAATGTTCTCTTATGTAGTTTCACTTACATTGAACAGACGATCCATTCTGGGAAGTACTGTCATTCGATCTTCCATGAAGTCGGCCGCTTCTGACCCATTATGACCATCAAACACAGCAAAGTAGCTCATTGGAGCCGGAAGCTGAAATTAATATAAAAAAATTGCAATTTAATATGCCAATCCTTATAGATTCCCCACAAGCTTAAAATATCCTATCTCTTATGCACTTTTACATACATTGAACAGACGATCCATTCTGGGAAGTACTGTCATTCGATCTTCCATGAAGCGACGAGTGTTCTTAATATTGTTGTATGATACAGCATGCACATTTGGCAACATATCCGGAGCTTCAATGATACCATCCACACTATCATGAACATCTTCCCGTTCCCGCAAGCAAATCTCATCGATTTTCTTGACAATAGCTTGCATCAGCTTCAACGGCTCATATCGTGCATCTTTAGATTTAGTGAAAGGATTTATGGATTAGAATTAATTAGTTGAAATGCAACATGCAATGGACTTAACAAAGACTCATGTCTTACCAGGTTCTGGACTACTAGCACCGACAGCTTCATCACCAACTCCAGCATGATTTTCTTCCGCACAATGGAGAAAATCGGTTTGAGGGATTTCTTCATACAACTTTTGAAGGATTCGGTAAATAAGGCTTAGCGGACATGATCTATATCACACATGCAAAAATTAGATTAGTAACAAGGTCGACATTCATTACCCATATTCATTATTCAAAATTTAATGGAAATAACAGTCATAAAATGTTATGCTAAAAAAACTCACCTAGAATCTAAGTATTCAAAACCCCAGTAGACAGCTTGTCCTAAAATTTCTTCCTTCGTTATGGCATTGCGAAGTACTTTAATGGGGAGTGGGTCCTTCTCAATATCCGTTACTTGAAAGTTTTCCAAGAATGCGCGAGCCTCCATTTTCACTCACATTCGGTGTATCTGAAACAAGCACACAAATTCTGGGAATGAAACAGACCGGTCGTGCTCAAAAAGAACGTGTGTAGTTAATAAGCTGCCAACTGCAAATTAGCTCTAGATTATAATCTTATTTTTTGTAGCTAGTTTTTTTTACGTTTCAGAAAATAAAATGGAATAACTGTAATGACATGACAACCAAAACTTAAAACAAGGGGAAATTACAGTAAGACCCAGACAGCCCTGTGTATGACACATGAAAACTGGGATAAAGACTGGTACCAAGGCCGGGACTAAACACACCCTAAAATCTTTTAAAGCACCACCACCGACCCGACCGGCAAGCTTTAGAGCATGCCAATGCCAGGTTGCAACTTCTAAATCCCAATGCTCCAGAGTGACTCATACGGAAATAAAAACTCTCCCCCACCACCATACACACACACAACCGGTATATATAAAAGCAGTGCCAGTACTCGAGTCCAGTGCTAGTAGGAGTCTCGAGTACGTACCAGAAGTTGGAAGTACACCTTTATCTCGAGTAAAACTAACCGAATTAAGGGAGTAATAACGGATGTGCATGTGCAATATGGAGACAAGATGCATGTTCTCTCTTCAAAGTTAAATTGTGTGTTTCATTTCAGCACAAAAACCCACCCTTATGTCTGTCATATTATCACGTTTGCGATCTTACAACCCATTTCTCGTTCGAGGATGATTTCCACTCGATCTGGCAATGCAGTTATAGTGCTTATTTAGTTCATGTATATATGTATATATATAGTTCTATATAATATGTTGGCATTAGCTGCTAAAAGTGTTCGATTGCCTAATCGCCTTGAGACTATAAAACTTCATCTAAAAAAACATTTTGAAATTGAACAGAACATAGTGCAAATTCAACCACTCACTCAGCTAACGAACCGAGAGTACACACATAGCTCCTTTCTATTTAGAACGTTATGCTATGTAATGTTATGGTATGCTAATGTCATGTCATAAACGACTTGTCTTTAAGCCCACGCCTTTTCCCTGAAAACACTCATTTTCCACAGGTGATAAAAATCATTCTCGCTCGCGTTCATAAACATAACTCATTCCTTAAACAGCTACTGACTACTANAAAATCATTCTCGCTCGCGTTCATAAACATAACTCATTCCTTAAACAGCTACTGACTACTACAATTAATGGCAACCTCATCACTTGCCAGCAGTCGTGGCGAAAATGAATGAGAAGTAATCAGCAGTAAACATGTCAACAGGATCGTCAATCCAATCCTGAAGACAATGCCTTTTTATTTTTCTTCTCCAACTCGATTACCCCATAGTTTACGACAATAATTACAGAGCACACAACACACAAACACAACACAATGGAGTAGATCAAAAATACGAAAATGAGGAAAATGAGGAACAGCATTTAAAAGAGTGATGATTGTGGACACGATTTCTTGGCAACAATAAATAATAAAAGAATAAATATTCTTGTTTTTTAAAGATGAGGAGGAGACAGAAAGAGAATCAAAAAACTGTTTGCCCCAACTGTGAGTTCCACACGAACATCATTCCAAATAAAGGATGAATGACCATATGTGCACAATTTTGAAAGAAAATGTCCAAAAACAGATTTACACAGTTAATAACTACCTGTCAGATTTATGAGCTCGCCCACGCTCACGTTTGTTTAGGCGACTTTAATTGATACGACAGACAAATCTCTAAGCTCAAACTGAAACTCACCTCTCGGATCTTCAATGATTAGAGGTGCCCAGTAACAAATGAGATGTCGAAAAAAAACCCTCTTCACCTCTCCTGTCTCTCACTGACTGACTGACTAATACCCAAAAATCCTATGAACCAACCTCACCCTCACGAATTTCCAAACTGATGAACACAGGGAAAAAAATCTCCGATAGTATGATTTCTGACAGATTCAAGTTCCCCAAAAAAGGAACCATGGTTGGGAGAACGTACAAGAAAATTTACCATTTATTTCCTTCCCAAAACATTTTCCACCAAAAAAAATCCCCTCAAAAACCTGAACTGATGGGAAGGGAAAAAAGATAACTGATAAATCGATTAAACCAATAACATTAGCCTTCATGACATGACCCTCCAAAGCCATTAATTCTCCCCCAACCAATCCTACTAAAGTCTTTTTACTACGAATTTCATTCACATCACGTCAACCTTCATTATCGTCAGCATCATCATCAATGGTAACAATTCGCTTGACATTGAAAAAGCCGGTAACAGCTTGCAATTCCATGCCTAACTCCAATTTACTGATTACATTATAGCCGAAGCCATATGCTGAAGCTGAATAATGGTTGAATAGGAAGACTAGCTATGAAAAACACGATTGATTAGTTCGTTTACTGAACAGATAAAAACGTATATAGTGACTTGTCTTTCGTGTTCAAACTGAAATTCCATTCATCATGGAATTCTTTCATGTGTTTACGATAAAAGCCTAATAAACCTTATCTTCTACTAACATCAACTTCAGAGTTCAAACTTCAAACGGCATTCCAATTCCAGTATGAAATGAAGAGTGGCACACACCAAACCAAAATATCAACAAAAGAAAATGTTGCTAGACCAGTTTCATTCAATTTGAACGGAAAACAAAAATGTATTTTGACACATTGCTGTGAACACACTCATGCTTCTATATCCATTGTTTTTCAATAACAATTGCTACTCTACTGCTACTGACTACCAGTAGCAGTAGCCCATCTTTGGCCTCCACCTTGCCCATACCTCAAATACTAGAGACTCGAGAGATGATTCATCAAGTGCAAAAATTCACATAAAAAATTCCAAACTGTGACATAATCAGCTTTTACGGTAGACATAAGTATATGTACGATACAACAGTAACAAATATATTACGCAATAAAAGATTAATCAAGCTACTAAAAACTAAACTAAACACAAAAAATAGGGAAGATTTTGAGCATCATCCCCCAAAAAGGATAAAGATCAACTTTATTACCCTTCCCAAAAAAAACCGGAGACTGAATTTCCTGCTGTAAATCCGGACAAACCAAAGAACTGAATTTTTACAATGTTGAATATTTAGCTATAAACACGACCACACTTTCCCACTTATTCAAATTAGATAAACCAGAAGGTCTAGAAGGCATATGTTCACTTGACAATTTCACTAAAGTAATGTTTATGTTGATTGTTGATATATGACACTAATTCCAAAATAAGGTATGGATCAAATGGCACATCAGAAATAATAAATAATGCTCAGTCATCGTCATCATAACAGAAGCATAAATTGTTTTTATACAATTTTCTCTACTCCACCAAAAAAATCTTCGTCCGTTCCACTCTGAGCTCAGGTGGAAATATATAATAGAAGCTGAAACTCAAGTTGTTTCTGCCATTCTTCCCACCCACAATCAACAAAACGGTGGGACTCGTCTTCACCAAACACCAAAACTAAACCAATAATCCTCTTCGCCAAATTTGGGAAAATGAGCCTAATTACATAACAATCCTCTAGACAAAACGAGTAAAACAATAATCCTCCTTGACATTCCAGTTCTTACCTTCCTACATCCTACCACACGTGTGTACTATTATGATCTACACTCCCTCACACTTGTCTCACATTTTTTTCTAACAATAATACAGGTGGAAAATGTAAACAAAACAAACACACCGACCGTACCTACCTTTTCAGGAAGAGAAAGAATGATGCACTGATGCACACAAAGAACTAAGAACTAAAGAGATATATAGATAAACGGTGATGGTGGTCAACCAAAAAAATAACTGACAACTGAATAGAACCAGAGCCCAATCGCACTTACGAAAAAAGGCTAACAAAACACCATTCTATTTTAGCTTACAGATTTGACTGACAAAAAGGGCAGTACAAATTACAGAGGGAAAAAATGTCTAATCAAAAACAGTTAAGTCACTCACCCACGAAAAAATAAACTCTGTCTGTAGACGTGTGCGGTATTCTGTAGAATAATATAAAGAGAAAAAAAACGTGCTCTTGACTTTGACTCGGCAACTCAGCTCAACCAACTCGAAAGTCTCACAAATTCAACTTCAAAGTTATATATGTTATGCCTTGTCTTGCCTCAACTCCCAATCAGACTCTTCTTGGTTGAAGCCAATAACAAAAAAATACATGAAGCATAGCACACACCACCATACCACTATATACCAGTCAGTGATGTGATGTGATACACATTTTAGTCAAACAAAAAAAAGTTATCTAATCTCTTTTCCGGCGGAATGAAGTTCATGGCATTGCACTCTTCTCTCACGACGTCGACAACGTAATACTTTCAGTGCATTAACATTCCCGTCCAAGCCGAAACACTTGAAATGAGTTGTTTGTAGCAGAAGAGAAAATGCAATCTAGAGTGCAATACTATGCAATGCAATGCAAAACATTATATTAGCAGCCAACGGCAACCCAAAAAACCAAACTCATCTTCTCAACTCTGCAAAACACAAATCGGATATGTCTGACGAATTGAAATGTGTTTGGGTTGACTTTTTGTTGTTATAGCTGGTGAAGAATCATGATGATCATCACAAATCGCATCAAATCCCGAAAGAATTTTTTTTTTCACATAATGGGACTAACCATACAATGGGATAATTTTGAACAACGTAACGTCATTTCCTCATTCCATTCTTTTTTGCATTTTACCGTGTGATCAAAGGATTGGCGATGATGATGATGATGAGGTTATATATGTAAAATCTTTATACAAAAGGATATGATATGCATAATATGTATATTATCATCATGATGATATGCACTGTTACGTTGCAACAATATATATATATACATATTATACATCAAATCTAGGAGGAACAGAGAGTGCAATGCAATGTAGTCTAATGTAATTCCTCCTACAACTGCTTCTTCCTCTCTCTCTCTCTACCTCTCTGTAGAGTCAGTAAAAACAAAATCAAATCTCAATCTCTTATATTTTTTTTAAACTTTGTGAGGCAATGCATCCTCTCCGAAGACGTTCAAGACTTACTCAGGTTCTATGTGTTCAATAATAACTCGGAGTTTTCTCAGTTGGTTTTTCTTTGGTTCGCTTGGTTGCTACTACCAGCAACAGCAACTTAACATGATGATTACCGCTATCGCTAATCTTGATACTTTAACCCAGAAAAGTAATGTTACAGACAGAAAACTAACGTTGCTTTTCTTTCTACACAATGAAATTTATTCCTTCTTTCTTCTCTCCTCTCTCTCCTTTTTGTGAACAAAGTTGAGTACACACAAAAGATTGTTCACTGCTACTGCACATGATGTAAAAAATATATAAGAAGAAAAATCTCTCTTTCGAAAAGCCATCATCTTTTGTGCGATTCGTTTGCTGTAAAATAAATTAAAACTCTTTTTATAGCAATTTGATATTTATTTTTTCGAATAGTATATATGCCCTCTATCCTCATCTCATACCCTTTTAAAGTCTCTTTCTCTTGCCGTACTCAATTTTTTCATTTTTTTACTGCGCAAAAATATAAGGAAAACCTTATGAGAATATGATCAAAGAGACTACTGTTCGGCTCCTATTCTCTGATCATCAAAATCGAAATAGACAGTTTTGCCAATAAAAAATGATAAAGGTGAGCGTGCTCTTTCCTCCTTCTCCTACTTGAAACGTTGGTTGCATACGATTTTTTTAATGTAGCAAGGAATTTTTGCCAATCCCAATCCTAATGAAATGCCAATAACTAAAGAATGGGGATGTTCTGTTGAACAGAAATTCATTTAAGATTCTAATACAAAATACAACGACTTCACTTATGAAAAAAACTTACGACTTTTTTACAGTTACTGATTCTTGATCTCTCTCTCTTCTCTCTTGTTCAACGTTTCCCTCTTCAATTGATTTAGCAGCAGCCAAACTTCTCACTCTTGGAGTAGTTTGGCTCAACTTGTTAAAAATTATTGTGATGATGATGGCACAAACCTTCTTCAGCACGAAATTCACAATCTCGTGTGCACGACTTTTTACAAAACCACGACGCCTACACCTGTTCCTTATATCCTTAAAACCAAGTATCAAGTTCTATTTTTCTTTGTAAGAGAATGAGAAACGCGAGTAAGAGCCAAATCACCGTGCTTCTTAGGTATTTAGTGGGAATACTCATCTGAGTCAACAACAACAACACACAGGAGCACAAAAAAGTTAGTTACCAATAATCACATCACAATCGAAAAGAATTTTAGTACACACACACACACACACCACGCAACGCTGCGTCTTCAAGTCAACCCACAATTGAAATACACAGGGTTGTACATTCATATGAATTTTGCTCATGTAAAGAAGGTTAATTAGGGAATGCGTATCATTAGCACAGGATTTACAAGGTATTAATCCAAATGTATAGCCCATATATTTGAAAAGCTGAACAATTTTAAAAGAGAATATACATGGTATTGGCCTCCTGTTGTCGATGATGATGATGATGATTATGATTACAACACAAGGAGTCGTCTGATCCTTTAATTTTCTAGTCTTTCTACGTAACACTAATGAGAAGCGAAAGAAAAGTCATACAAAAAGAAGCCAACAGCAAATGGCAAAGAAACTATTGCTTCCCTCAAATTATTACACATATATATATATAGATAGATATACAACAACCACGTTTTATGCGTATTATATGGTGCAATGCAAACTACTATAATGTACACGAATGAGTTTCCCTCAAGTTACTTAACTTACAAACAGATTGTATGTACAACTATGCACTACTCCTGTTTAGAAATTATGCATCTCGTAATTATAATGATGGTGATGGTGGTGTGGCGATGATGATGATCATCATCATCATCAGAAGCATGAGAGGAACATAATGCAAAAATGGAACTAAGATCGACCAACCGGAGAACCTGCTTAATCGAGAATGATTTACAAAATTGCTCTCTTCACTCTTCTCTAAACTCTCAGCTCTCGTTTCAGCTCAAAAGTCTCTACCGCTACCTAACGCAATTTGATTTTGTTCCTTTAGCAAAACAAACACTTGCCTCGTTTCATCCGTCAGTAATGGTCGAATCAATCCAACCGTATGGTTACGCTTACACTTAGGTATTTATCTGTAAATTTTCCTCTATATAACTTTGCAAAACAAAAAGTTTTACGATGGATTTAGAAAGAACGGAGATTTGGAGTGGGGAATGGGCTTTTCATTATGCTCCACGTTTTATTCAGTCAACGTAGTTGTGAAGAGTAACAAAATAGTTGAGCTAGAGACGAGAGAGTCCTAACTTGATGGAGCCAAGTAAATAAATGCCCACAAGTGCTACTTACAACTTATGACTTGAAAAGTTGGAAACTATTTCCGTTTTCCAGATTCCCTTTTTTCCCTCTCTTCAGACTTTCAAAAGGGATTGACAAAGTTGTGGAATTTTAGTTTCTTTCGGGGCATTAGAGTTTCATGGAGTGTAGCACGTTTACGTGATTGCAATATTTCTTCTTTCTGTTTATATTTTTTTGTGTTGCGTAGCTAAAGCATATTAGTGTTGTCCCATGAAACTTTCATGTAATCATCTGAGCTCCCAATGCAATCCTTATTTCTCAAGAAGGGACAAAAAAATGGAGTACAATTGTGTATTTCGCTTACTAATTGCATCCTCTACACTCTTAACATTTTTCTAATTTATCGACAAATGTTTATTACGGGAAAATGTGCATGAAATAAATGGGATGCAAAGACCATTTTAAAGTACCCGGATTTCGAAATAGTTTTTTTTAACAGGATGTACCAACAAAAATAATATAAAAACCCACGCTTATTTCGTTTCCCGTTCAGTATGTTACGTATGGTTTATGTTAGTAAGTAAATTACTTGATGTATTAGTAGTCAAAGACGGGAAAACGTACCTAATTGTAATTTCCTACTGTGGCCTCAAAATATCCTTAATTGCAACTGCAATTCTTTTGTGCAAAGCTTCAAAAAATGACAATAGAATGAAAATCAAGTCTTATTCTGATTACCACAAATAATTGTCATTTGTAAATTGTAAATATAGCGGTTCTCAGCTCAAGTGTTTGCTTAATAACTTTTGAAACTAAATTACAACGATGCGAGGTTGGCTCAAATTCCCACTGGGATTTAATAATGCATTCGTTCGCATGCTCTTTAGCGTTTCATTGTCCTAATGCCTTTGATATAATGTTGTATTTGCTTAATCTACCAAAGCAACATCGAGATTCCTAATTTTTAGTTTCCGTAACATTGTGCTACATATTCAACAACTTTATTAGGGTCAGCTTAGACTCATGGAGTCCGGTACACATGCATATATGCTCCTGTCATGTCATTTTAGGTCTAAAACCGCTCAAATAAACATTGATCATATCAGCACTTGATATATAACCTTCATACCTTATAACCTGAACATGCTAAAAAGCGATGAATGATAATGACGATGAAAGATAGATAATAAGCAGTTTGTGTTGACTCACAGAAGGTTTTTGATCAGAAAACAAGTGCTACCGTAAAAATACAATGTATTGCAACTCAATGCAACACATACTTGCAAACTGCAAGTGCCCATGAAAAACAGATATATATCCTTTACCCTTTCCAACTAATGCATAAAATATTTATACAGTGTGACTCACACCAAATTACCTCGAAACAATTACCTCATCATAAAGCTTTGAGTAAAATTAGCCCAAAAAATCATGCGATCATGACTGCTACTGAGGGAGTGAAGAGAACGTTTAAAAAGATCTCTTTTCCCAAATATATTTCGCAGTCAATATAATCTCTTTTTGCTGAATGACGCAATCGTAACAGTTTATTTTAAAATTTATGAGCCAGTTTTTTACGCCGTCGGTATTTTGTTACAAAGAGAGAAAAAAAAACTAAAATCTGCAACTGGCAACTGCATGCCATGCACAATTCATATCAGTGCTCTAATTCCATCCATCCATGAAATACCATGCAATTAACAGTTTACAGCCGTGCCATGACATAAATTATTCATAAAGTAGAAAGAAAAGACCTGCTGGAAAACTTCATTTAGTATGCATAAATGTCAAGGTGAAACAAATGTTAAATAAATATGCATACACCTTATATATAATTTTAACTTTGTAAACAATGTCATGTCAAAGCTCAATCAAATATTTGAGTGCCCATGGCAAATCTTGGAACCTTGACAACTATACATATTCCTATAGTAATTAAGAAAAATTATGTAAAAAAAATCTGGCTTACCTGATATATGTCACCAAAAAATTTGATCCGCAAGTGCTTTTTCACACAAACATCACTTTTTTCTCCAAATTTTAGTTAGTAATTATCCCACTTTTTTGTTTATCCACACAGTCGAAAGAAACCTTGGTTTATAAAATCACTTACTAACGTTCTGTTCAGTAACAAGAAATAGAAGCAATTGTCTTTAGACAAGAAACTAACTATTATAAAACACTTTTGCGAATCACAACTTAATAAAATGAACAAAATTATATAATTTTTTAAAATACTGCAGAGTTGAGAGTTTAAAAAGATAGTCTAAAAGCGCTAGTAGTAACTATATTAAAATGACGCACTAAAAATTACAAAACGCGTTACAAATTATATTTGACTATTATATATTTACTCAACAGGAAATTCACACTACGTCACTTGCTTATCTCCCCACAAAAGTGACAACAAAATTAGGTGACAACTAAATCCTTACCACACACACTTCTCTGTGTATTTACTTCTGACTTAATTCTTCTGTACAAACCTCGAGCAAATCTAAACTTTGTTCCAGCAAGAATTTTGTAAGAAAGTGGGGAATTACCTAATTAAAACGTGTATATAATGTAATGTGGTAAAAGGATATAAAGACCTATCCAAAAGTTTTTGGCTGTTAATCCGACTCACAAATCTTGACTGGAAACTACTACTCTGTACCAGTACCTTCTTATAAAGTAAGTCTAGCTTGACATTTATTAAACTTGTGTTTGAGAACGTTGTGTATACAATTTAGCACTCTTGACTCTAGAATATCTGTCCCTCTTTATTAGATTGTTTAAGTAGTACACTTTTGTGACTTGATGAAGATTTTCACGAGTATATTCTGATATGTACTTTGTAACAAGGCGTTCACTTCTTATATATGCTAATCTAATTGTTAACATTAAGTATTAAAATTCAATGGTAGTTCTAAAAATGTATATAAAATAGAAACACGGAATCGCTATGTGTATTACGTTGTAGAATTCGACAATATATTAATGACGGTGTGCGAACATGAAGAATGTGACTTCACTACGTAAACTTCTGTGGTGGACTGAATCAACTGAAACCGACTTCTTTTCTCTTTTTTGCCTCTTCGCTCGCAAGCCCTATTCTCTACTAACTTCGTCTTGTTCTTTAACGCTGTCGAGCGCAAAGCAGCATGGGCATATAGCTTTTTAAGGAATACACACAGACAAAAGGCACGTAATATACACAAACACACGGACACACCAAACAGTGTATAACAGCTAGCTATATAGTGTTGGTAGAGGAGAGTTGAGTATCACGCTTGAAAAAGTTCCCTTCTCTCACATGCACACACGCAAGAAAGAAGGCAGAAAAGGACAAAAATCTCTCAATCAAAGTAATGTAAATGCACACTACGACGGAATGAGAATGGCAGGAACAGGAGCACCAGCAAAAAATTTACACAGAGAGCAGCAAGCAAAGAGAACGTGAAAAGAGAGAGAGAGAGAAGAGCCGTCGTCGAAGTCGTAGAGTACAGGCTTATGGGCAAATGGAATGACTAATACAAATACTTTTTTTCTTCTCTCGCTGGTAGTGCACAATGCAATGTTCAATGTAGGGACGGACTTTGTGTTACATTATGTACTTAAAAGCAGCATGGTTTGGTTATGGTACGTAGTAGTGCAAAGCCAAAATGGAATTATATATGTTCTTTGTTTCTCTTCTGTTTCATTTTTATGGGAAGCTTCAGCTAATCTTTGGGGTATATAGAGAGCAAGAGGAAGGATATGGTAGGATGATATAACTAACGTACAATTTTTTTGTGACTTTGTGTAAAATAAATGTTAAGTTACAATATGTAGTACCTACTATTACTACAAGTACGGTATCATACTCTCAAGATATGATGTGATATGGGCTCATAATATGTACATGCTCTTATAGTATTTTGCTAATATAGTGAATGAAGTACTAACTGAAGAAATGTTTTAAGATTTTTTTTCTCTCTCTCACTCTGTCTTTCAAATTGTAAGAAAAGCAAGAAGCAATATTCTTACACATAGTTACTTATATCTAAACATACTCTAGTTCAACAAGCTATCATCATCTATTCTATAGTCTGGTACTGCACTTATTTTACCAGGACGACAGCGGGATTCTCTCGTCTTTCCTTTGGTCTTCTTGGTCTTGGTAAAGGGCAGCAACCAAGAGAGGAGAGAAAAAGCGACGGAATGGAACGGACACTGAGAAAAGAAATAGCAACAAACTCAACTTTTTTTTTACTGCCGTTTCTTACAGCCATACGATACATACATAATAACCTTTAGAATAGAAGATGAGGATAAGAATGTATTAATGTACACAAGATTTATCCATGAAGAAGTAGTAGAGAGAGAGTGTATGCAATACGAATTCTATGAATATAGATGGATAGTTGTTTGCATTTTTTTACCTCACTTGCAGTTCGAAGAAAGCTCTTCTTCTCTCTCTCTCTATCCCATTCGCGACTTGCTACTCCCGTATATTTATTGGAGTGCATTGTTAAACTAAATGATGATGTTGATCATGCATGTCTTGACTTTGGAAGATTTTTTTTCTTCTTTTTCTTCGCTTACATTGTATATCATAATGTCAGTCAAGTTTTACCTCTAGCGAAGCTGCAAATGAGTAGTATACTCCTACTACTCCATCTTGAAATATGTTCAAAAACATATTCTATGCTTAAAAACAGTTCAGTCAGTCAGAAAGTAGAAGAAAATGTGTGTGCATGGTAATATATATATATATATTATAGAAGATTGAGAGCATTTTTAACGATAATTTTTTTTTCTTCGAAGAGATAAAAGGAATCCCTACGTACTAGCTCAGGATTGCTAATAATAAATGTGCATAACATTATATTACACATCTCCAAAGTTCAATGCAATGCAAGCGTGATGCATAATTTTGTGCATATGCATACAGATTACCGCATCACATCACATCTCTCTTTGACTTTGACTCAAGTCTCAGCATGAAAGAATTCACTTGATGCAGTTAAAGCTAAGCATATTTATCCATTCTCCACCTCAGCTCATCCTCTTGCTTTATACAATGTTTAGTCTGTACCTACCTATTTTCGGTTTACTAGTTATCCATATCCGTAGTCATGTACAACAAGCACCACACAAACCTCACGGATATGGATACCTCTCTACATTCACAGCCAAATTTTATATGCATATTATCACCATAATATGTATGCTTCTCTCTCTCTTTCTCTCTGCATGTCAACTTGGAAATGGGATAACCATTTTGTTTGACTAAACGTCAGTGACTGTACATTATGCACACGTTTTTTAAAAATAACTGAAGAGATAAATAGTTAGGGCGGAGGTAGCTTTTGAAGACGAGAAAAACGGGCATGGAAATGAACAAATTTCGTGTACATTACCCTTATTCCTCCGGAGAAGTATGAATAAAAAGGTACATGTCCAAAGTATAAAGAAACAAGTCACATTCTCATATCATACGAACCGTCGTGATGCGGTGGTGTGTTAGTGTGAAATGTATGACTACAAAGAAATGAAATGAGTGAATCGCATAAAGGAAGGAAGGAAGAAGAAGCAGATTATATTATTTGCTTTTGTACAGAATATAATACGACACATGGGGAATGCCCTCGTACTCATGCTCAAAATGTATGAGTGAGTGAGTCAAAAAGTCTTCCTGCTTGCTGAGCAGTTGAATGTGTACGTGTACCGCGTACGTGAGTAACACACCACAC
>JAANSM010000249.1:0-35073 GCA_036850725.1 Orchesella villosa | reverse complement strand
TGAGTGAAATTGTCCCAAATATTCTCGCCCTTTCCTATATAATCGCAATGAAATATTTTGTTAGTACGCTATAAGTAGTAGCTTCCATTTTTATGCTCCGTTTTTAGGTTCGCTATGGGATTATTCTTCTTACCGTCTAGTTTCCAAGCGCCTTCTACTTGATACGAAGAAGTCCCAATGCCCCACCGAAAATAGGATGGGAATTGACCATATATAAACTCATCTTCTGCAAACGATTCTGTATTCCAATATGCAATTAGAAACGATAGCAAATAGTTAAAGACGGCTACAATCTTCATGATTTTGGTTTGGGAAAATTTGACTCTAAATTTAATAGCATTTGCCTCGTCTCTCTTGACAAATCGGTTGAAATTGGAAGGTCCATAACAGTCACATAGCTAGCGCCAGTCAACTGTTATGTTAGAAGTTACAAGTTACAATCACAAAAGGCACTTGAGTATTCAATGGTCATTCATTTGTTTTTTTTCTTTCACATTCAATATTAGATTACATTCTCTCTCATGTAATAAAGTACAGCATGTGATCCATCCATGACTTTCATAGTAGTCAGCTTCGATTTCCAAGGGCATTGGAAGCTCCATGCTCTCTATATCCATTAGTACCAAACTCTCATATTATGCATCAATACACAAAGCAGAAAATAAATACAGAAACAAAATGTTGTTTACCATTTACACACTCAAGTTTGCTTACAAACTCACGTAATCTCAGTCTCAGTCTGCAAATGGAATAGACACACGTTTTTGTGCACGCAAAAGCTTGAAACTTGTAAAAGAGCTTGACTATCAACTATATACTTGCATCTTGCATGTAGTAATCACATCACCCTTGTAATGACATTCATGAATATACAAAAATCACGCAGATGATGAAGCATTTACAAAACATCATATTTCCATTCCATGTTTATTAGCTGTCTCATTGTAAGATTTTGTACGATTTTCACCAATAATAAGTCTAAAAATTGAAGCAGTTCTCACTTTAGTAATGCAATATGACATGAAAATGGTATTGAATAACGCAATATCATTTGGAATAACAAAAAAACGTCCATATTCATTTAGAGCGATGTGAAGGAAGGGAAACGTAAAGGATATGATGAAGTGACAGTGCAGTCCGATATAATTTCTACAATACATTATAATTATCTCTTATTTATAACTATTGATTGTTATTTGCTCTGAATTCATATAATTATTATTATGATCCAACCAGCCCCCAATCGATCCCTGTAAACCCTGTAAACGTCATACACTCATAAGAAATCACTCATAAAACTACAACGTGCATATTTAATTAATGAGTTTCGAAGGTTGTGTTTGATTCGGATAATCTATTTATAAGAAGATAATGAATTACTTCTACACAATATATGTTCGAAGTTCGAACAGGAAAATAAATAAAATGCTATTCAAAATAACAGAAGGCTTATCTATGCAAGTGGATCCATATAAATATAAGCTTCTCTCATGTTTAATTTTGAGATACGACCTGAGCTACACAGGTGAGCCATCAGCCATTGATATCCTCAATGTAAATGCGTTCAATAACTCCTTCTGCATACAAATACAACATAACTTTTACTCGAAAAACACGAGCCTCCTAATGTACTCCAGCAGCGAGGTTTAATAATACGCTTCTCTATCTAATCTTGCTAAATAAAATATTATGCTATTCCTCTCAAAACACCACATTGCATTGTGGACTCTTTCTTGATTCTATAGCTTTGCTCACGTTCTATTATATGAAACATGTTTAGCTTTGGGGTTCATAATATGCGTGTATCACTTACGTGTCACTCTTTCCAGACCATCTTTCCAAAAAGAGAAAATGAAGCAAAAGGGAAGTAAGTAAGGTAAAAAGATAAACCTAATAAACAAAGACATTATAGTATATATGTATCACCCAGTCAGTCAGTATGAACATATGAACTAACTCCACTCGGACCGTACTGTAACTGTAATATTCTTCATTCTTTCTTCTTGTCAGTGTTGCTATCCTCCCAATCCCAACTCAACTGTCTAATTCGGCAGTAGTGTCAGGAAACACAGCAGAGGAGGGCACAAATCAGTCCTGAAAACTGCTATCACGCACCTAAATCTTGTTCGTCTTATTTCGCATGACTTATTAAAGTATTCCGCTGTCTATCGAAAGTCAAGTTGGACTTCAGCTTTTTATTCATATTCAGATTCACATAAATCAATAGTATCTATATCATATATAGCACATGTGATTGAGAATGTAATCTAATATTTCAATATTTCGAAAACTTGCTTTATTTTCATGCAAGGCTACTTACATGTAACGTAACGCTAAAAATTCAGTTGGATAATATTTCATTTCCGCAATTTCATTTATAGTTAAGAGCATTTACGTGTACGCTAATCCATTCGGTGAGCCGATTTAAGCAAAGTTGATTGCTGAAACTAGTCAAAAGCTGACACTCAAAATAATCCGTCCTTCAGTTAATTTCATTTTATCAGGATCAGAAGTATTTTATGAGTGTGATTCTGTGTACACGCAAACCTATAATACACCGTTGTATTATTGTATGCATATAAGTAATACAAATTGAAAGAAAGGATTCAAGTTTTCGCTCGAAAGCTAGACTAATTTGTGTTCCACAGTCAACAGTGCATGATTTCATAAAAAGCCAGTCAAAATGATAACATTTACGGATGACTTCAAAATATATGTGCTACCCTGGATCTCACTTGTGGTAACAGGCTACCTTGTGTGGACCTTCTACCATCATGTTCTTTCTGCATTACATGTAAGCCAAATTAGCAGTAAAATTACTGCCATAATTTTTCCAAAAGTATATACATAAGTTGACACAGACGTGTGTAAACCTCTCGGATCTGATATTAATCTGTCAATTTATTGGAAAGGAGAACTCTTCTAATAAAATAATAGAGTCAAATCCCGAGTTTACTTATAACACGCATGATTTTCCGTGGTGAAGTGAACCTCACTAATAAAAGTATATTGATTTTTTTCTCTGACTCTTGATGACGGCCTCCGAAGGACAAATGGACAACGAGACGGCAAATCAAGAAAAAGCAACGAGAGCGAGAATATGCCTTTCAAAAGCTACACCAACGCTACGAAATGACTGCCAAAGCAGAGAAAATAATTTCCTTGACAGAGGATCAACTTCTTAGTGAGCTTCAGCAGAGAAAGTTGTCAGCTATAGAAGTACTTGAAGCTTTCATTGCCAAAGTGAGTACAACGTACAACATACCACATTTTGCAAAACCAATTCCACTTTATCTCACATTCCATTCGTTAGTTCGATGTAGTAATATATATAGACATAAAAGGTAAACTACCTAATGAAAATGAAATGCCTAAATACTATAAAACTGTTTGGAATTTGGGCTGACTTTGAAATGTGGGGCACAATGATTTCAAAGGCCACAGTTGACAGTAAGCTCATAGTCTCATATAGGATCCCTTTTCTACTTTTTTCTACGTCGTACTTACTCATAGGGCAAAAAAAGCTCAAAACTAGCTACCATTTTAATTAAGCAGTTTTAATGCGATGAATGTAATTTTCTGTAATATTTGTCGGTATGATATGAGATTGAACTGAAAGTAGATATATAGTTTCTCTTTATGAGTGAAAGTTTGTCACTTTTTATGTTAATTTTCCATTTGATTTCGTTGGCTTCACTTCACAAATTACAAGAACACGCTCCAACAATTGCCTCTCTGGGTGCCAGAAAATTAATCAAATTAGTAGTGAATGTATCATGTATCAAAATTGGAACTGACATGAAAATCTAATCCACACATGTAGCAAAAGTTTGAAAATGCTGCTGACGGCGGCGACAGACAAAGTCATGCGAATTGCTTACAAGTATAAGTTGAAATTGAGTGGGTTGTAATATTCTGTATTTGTTCTGTAATTTCATTATTTCAGGCCCTGAAGGAAACAAAGGAGTACAATTCAGTGACAGAATTTATCCCTCAAGCTCATGTAAGCTCACGACCTTCAATGAATTTATTCTCTGCAGCTTAGATTAATGTAATTAAAAGCACATGCACGATTTCATGCATGTAAGGATATATATAATGTCGCTTTCTCCCGTGGGTGTACTTGTACAATACAAATCGTAGATTCAATTTTAATGTTATGTCATGCCATGTCATGTTATTCTGCCCCTTTCTTTGTTATACAAACTCCTCGTCAGCTCATATGCCACTAGAAAGCTTAAATCCCAAAATTTCATTACTTTTTTATGTTTGCACTTTTGTGTCTAATATTGTGCACAGTGTTGATACATAAAGTTGATGTTTATGAGACTATGTTGCTGCTCAATGAAGACGTAACCATAAGGGAGAACTAGACCATGTATACTTACATTCCAGAGTTATTTCTCTCTCGTGTGTGGGTAAACTTATATTTGCTTGCGGTAGGCAGACTGCACATCTTGTTATGACATGGCATGCCCAACCATCCACATCTAACACTTCAAAAATGTGCTTGTATATAAACTCAGATGTGTGGTTTCCCCTCATTTGCTCTCATGTTTTTGCAGTTGTGGGCTGCAAAACTAGATGAAATGCCAGAGATCAAAGGAAAACTTCATGGATTGCCGATTAGCGTCAAAGACAATTGTAACGTTGAAGGAATGGACTCGACTATAGGATTTGCCAAAAATCTTCATAAACCTCAGGATGAAACATGCACCATCGTTAAGATGCTAATGGATTTGGGTGCCGTGCCTTTTTGCAAGACGAATGTTCCCCAAACTTTGTTCTGGTTTGTATTTTGTAGTAAAAAAAAAGTTCCTTAAAAGCTATTACGTTTTTATGCTCATGGGCATATGTATGGATGGGCTAAACATTCCAAGTAAGAAATTAGAATTCTGCCAATAACCAAGTAAAAATGGGCTATTTGTTTCAAGGATTCTGTGAATATGACGGCTATAAATTTTACTAGTTTGAAAGCATAAAAATACCAAACAACCAAACCAACAAAAGCAGCTCTGTAAATATAAAGGATCGAGAGCTTTGATGCTGAATTGGATGACTGCTCGAGTACACAACTCTTTTTTCCCTGTTTGTTATAGCTGGGGCAGTGGTAATCCAATATTCGGAGAGACGAAAAATAGCCTCAATCCAGCTTTAGGTCCGGGTGGTAGCTCAAGCGGGGAAGGAAGCTTGATTGCTAGTGGAGGAAGCGTATTTGGAATTGGAACTGATGCTGCCGGATCTGTTAGGATCCCTGCCCATTTTTGTGGAATTGCTAGTCTCAAACCGACAAAAATGCGGCTGAGGTAGAAAAAAAATTCTTTTCGAATGAATCTTTTTCAGAAAAATGACTTCAAAAACTGTTTCCACCAATAAATAAATGCTAGTTTTGGGCTCATTTCACAACACAACACAAGTAATAAATACTTTTTGGTTGCAGTCCTGCTGGAGTTTATTCCTCTTCAGCTGCTATCGTAGGATGTACGTAGTAGATGAGGCATGATCATGCATGTTGGTTTTAGATCTTTATGGTGCTATATAAAATATAAGCTAAACATGAAACTTTATTACTGTCTCTGCTTCCAGTGTCTGGTGTAGCAGGTCTCATGGGGAAATCCGCAAGTTTTATCAAGAAAGTGTTTCAAAGCTTAACGAACAACGATTTCCAAAAACAATATGATCGTCTCACAATGCCTATACCGTGGAATGAAAATGTAGGGACGCCAAAGAGAAATTGATTTTATCAAGATGAAGTATGCATATTTAATGGATGCTTTTTAGAAGATAAGAGCTACACACACTTTATTTCAATATTTTCAGCTATTTTCTAGTAAGCGACCAATGCGAATAGGATACTACACAAATCTGGCATACTTTCCCGTTCTTCGGGATACGGAAGATGTGGTGTTGAAAGCAAAATCAGCATTAGAGTCTGCTGGCCACTCACTTATCCCTGTTGAATTGCCAGATAGCTTCGAAGTGATGAAAGTATTTGCTGATCTTGTATATGCGGATGGGGGTCAATTCATCTGCAAAATTTGGTTTACATATAAATATCTCTATACATAAAAACATTTGGAGTATATAGCCTCTTTTTATATGCATAGTTTAAATATGAATGCTTTTATACTTTCTCTTTTTTGCTGGAATTAGGAAGGATGAACCTGTAGCACGGTCCGCAATCTTTCACTTCTGGATGAGCTGGATTCCTCGATCAATTCGAGTGGTTTTGGCTGGAGTGATGAACTCTAATCTTCTTCCGTTTTTCTATTCTCCACGAATCGCCACAATGTTTCGTGGTTTGTACTGTGTACCTAACATTTTATATAGAATACTGAATATTACGCTCTTTCATATCTTAAAAGACATGTCCATTTGGCCCAAATACTTTATTTCTGCGTGGTGGGAGCAGTATATAGCGTGATGACCACGAAAGGCATTTCACTCTTTCATTTTTCTTTTTGATAGGAGGTGCGGAGAAGTCTAGTGACTTGATGTTGGCTGCGGGGAAACGTGGAAAACTTCTGCAACAAATGGCAACAGAATGGGAAAAACATAATCTGGATTTACTTCTCTGTCCAACCTTTCCATTTGCAGCTGTCCCTTTGAAAGATGCTGGATATTTGAAGCGTAATTTTGTTTTTCTAACATTAGGACAAAAGCATGAAATGAAATACCTTAATCCTATGTTTGATTTTTTAATGTACCCATTTTATAGCTGCGATTGTTCATACACTAATGTGGAATATGTTTGATTGGCCGGCTGGAGTTGTTCGGTTTGGAACGGAGTCAGGAAAGAAACTCCAAGACTATAATACTGAAGGAGACCTTTTTCTAAAGTGGGCTCATCAGGTAAAAGATGCGATTCTAACATTACCCAATACTGATCGTAGAAACTCCTCTACAACAATTTTTTAATGCGTGATTTACACTGGCTCACTGACTACAGGCAGCACAACAATCTGTAGGAATGCCGATATCTGTCCAGCTCGTGGGACTTCCTTTCCAAGAGGAAACTGTTTTAAGGGGCATGATGGAACTCCAAGATATTTACTTGAAGAATCCTAGTCAATAAATTAGTTTTTAGTATACATCTTGATGTATCCATATCGCCATCGCACACCTTAAGTTTGCCTCGACATAGTGATCTGGCTCGGTAGCTAACAGTAAATGTTCTATAATATCCGTTTTAAATTCTCTTCTCAATTTGTGCTCTGGAAAATTCGGTTTCACACAAATTGTAGTCTAATCATAGCAGACGTGCATACTAAAGCAATCGATGTACTAGCTTCCACTGCATAATATTAATAAATATCATAACAAATGTTTCAACAATTTGGTTTCTAATTATGACACATTTTTATTGTACCCAATTGGACACAATCGCAGTGGAGACCCCAAAATCATAATTATTATATCAGCGTAGTCAAATTATAGATGATCTACTCATAGAAGTTAATATTACAACGTTTTTATAAAACATTTCTGACGTTCAGACGCTTCTATCTTCCCACTTGTTAACAAAACAAGACTGTCAAAAAGGAGCATTTTTTCTTCATTCATCATATCATTACATACAGACAACATAGACCACCCGCATGTACAAATATACATAGTGCTATGAACAAAGCGTCCGCGTCCTTGGGTGCCCCTACAACACAACAAGACTATCAAGCGCGGAGTACAATCATTATATCCAGGGCTTAATAGTCAGAAGAGTGAAAGAGCGAAAGAAAGACGAAAGAGTGAAGAAAGACATTGAAAATGCATAGCGTTTTTATCTAGTATCTGCGCATTTGTTGATATAAAGTTGATCTTGTGTATTTATTTACAATTTACATGTCGATTTCATTGCAATAAACATTAATAATATTGACATTGACTAATTGTTATAAATATGTACAATAGTTAAATATCATTAATGAATGCATTAGCATTAAGAACAATACGTCATTTTAAACACTTGAGGACTGAAATGTAAAAGCGTTTGGCGTTATATTTGTGACAGGCGAAAAGTCAGAAGTATTTCGTAATTACAATTGAAATTATTTCCGTAATAACTCATTAACAATTAACAATTCCAAATTCAGGAGATAGCTGTGTTGTCCTTTGTTGTTTGTCAATTGTAACTCAGTTGTCAGTGTTGAAGTTGTGGATTGTCAGTGTCAGTGGATTACTAATTATAATTCGTAATTATAGACATTGTCAATTTCAATGCGAATGTGACTATAGTATGATATAATGCTGATGACAGCTAATCCTATTTAGAGACATGTAACCAGTTGACAGTATGACAGTTGACAGTAAATATTGAGTAGTCAGTCATCAGTAAATGGTTGCACTGGTCACTGGTTGCAGTATTCTAGTATAACTATTAGCTAATAGTCAATAGTGAACATGAACTTCGACAAGCCACCACCAGGTCGTGGGGGTGGAGGATCTCCTCCAACTTGCTCCCACGGTGGATGCGGTAATCAAGTATGCTCTTTAAAGAAAAGAAGAAGGTAAGAAAATTGTTTTTGTAATGTTCGTCTAACATCAGTCAGTCAATCGTTATCGCATGAATTTTGTAATGTGAAATATACTTCAGTAATGTTTAATGTTTAAATGGATTACGTATGATATGATGTATGATGATAACGTTTTCATTTTACATTTTAGGACCGATGATGTCTCGTCATCCGATGAAGGAGAGGATTTATCAGTTGGTGAATTGGAACTTCCATCGGGGAGAAGATACCCACCAATGCTCCCTATGCAACAATCCTACCCACTTCTCAGTTCCGGATTGGAACCTTCAGCTGTCGGACCAGGACCATCGGTTGGTGGTTGGAGGAACATGGGGCCTCTTGGTGAGAATGAGCCAGTGAACCCAAACCCAACTCAAGAGGAATATGTCCCAATCTCCCAACCGTTGCCAGTACCATTGCCAGCTCCTCTGCAGTCACCTATCACTCCACTCGGACCCAGCTCTGGAGGAAGTATCAGCAATATAAGGCTAAGGGTTGACGAGCTTGGGTGGCAGGAGAGCAGACCAGCGTTGGTTCAAAGGTCGGGCTACCTTCTGAATAATTCACGGATGAGTGATGTTCGATTTTTGGTGGGGGAAACGAAAACTGAGATTTATGCACATAAGACCATACTTGCTTTGGGATCCCCTGTCTTCGAAGCGCAGTTTTATGGATCGATTGGATCTGTTGGTGCGAATGATGTTATAGAATTACCTGATATGGAGTATGACACATTTTTATTATTTCTCAAGGTAAAAGCCAGGCAGAAATAAAAAAGATTATTGAAGTTTTGATTTTTAATAATTATACATATGGCAATGAATATGAATACATATATCTTTTAAAACAGTACTTGTACACTGACGAACTGGAAAATTCACTGGACGACACTCAGCTTTTGTGCTTACTGCGCCCTGCGAAGAAGTACATTGTCCCACATTTGGTTGACCGGTGCTCGGATATATTAATGACGGAGTTGAAACCAGAAAACATATTCCAGATTTTACATCATGCGCAGTTTTTTCAGCTGAAGAAACTTGAGGGAGCTTGCAATCGTTATATTGATAGGTTGGATTATTAACAAATTTTTCAGAAACGGACAAAGTTCTAGCTGTTAAAGAAACGTAAAAACGTAATATTATTTGTATTCAACTTTTCAGGAACAGTGAAGCCATAGTCAATTCCGAGGAGTTTATCAATCTGGGGAAGTCTATATTAACAGATTTTTTGAAGCGAGATGGGCTGAATATGAATGAGGAAGCACTTTTTCAGGCTGTTCTTCGGTATGTCAAGTAAATATTTGACTTGATTTATGTTCAATTGTCAAATGGTTCATAAAGACGCTTGGTTTGTAGATGGGCAAGTGCAGAATGTCTGCGGAACTCTATTGAGGCAAACTATGAAAATCTTCGTTTAACTTTGGGTGACTGCTTAAAGCTAATACGGTTCCCTGCTATGAAGAGGGAGGAATTTGCAGCAGTATACGAAACTACTAACATCCTCAGCCCTGAAGAAGCATGCTCAGTATTCGTTTACATGTGCAAGTCATCTACTGAATCGTAAGCAACAGTTTATTGACTTTATACAATGAATAATTGTGATTGTTGAATGATGATGCCATGCTTATCTAACTCAACGGGATTGCGTTGTATAGAATCCCTCCAACACTGGAATTTCCAACACAAAAACGAGAATTTTCTCCTCGCCTGTGCGTTGTAAGCCGATTTAGTGGAGAACCAGGAGAGCATAGCTTGAACTATCGAAGTGGGGAGATATATAATTACCGAATCAAGTACGTTTATTTGTGCTAAGCTTGAATTTCATTACTTTTTTGGTGATACAAAATCGAATGCATTGATAATGAACGTATGTTTTAATACCTGTTACGATAGCTTTAAGGTGGATCGGGAAATTTTCATGAAAGGAGCTAACATATTCAGCATTCGCTGTGGCGTTGGGCCATTGGCTTACGCAAGTAGACGGGAGTTCAGCGGAGCTTTATATTTATCCGAAAAGGAAAAAGAAAGACCACACCAACAACCGCCATACCTTGCAAGAAAGCAATTTAATAAAGTTGGTTCCTTGGAGTTGGACGAGTCACCTATGACCAGTGGGACGGGACGAAGGCAATATTACCCCGTTATGTTCGACTCAGAAATAAGAGTTGAAGCAGAGAAACATTACTGTGTTTGCGTGGTGGCGTCGGTAAAAGCAGTATACATCTATTATAATCAGACTTAAATCATAAATTAATCATTAGACATTCATTCATAAATGGTATAATTTCGATCTCATAGGTGAGCAGCCAAAGTTACCCAGCCACCCCTCTGCAGACCTACGTTGGAACGAATGAGCTAGCCAAAAGCGCAGTCATGCACTCGGAAGACTTAGTAGTTAATTTTACATTTCTTGGATCTTCAGTAGACGGTAGCGTGGGCCGATTTACTTCTGCGCAGATTCCAGAGCTAATTTTTTGCCTGTAAATTTTTTTCTTCGTTTACTTCAGTAGATTTCCAGCGACTTTATTCATTATTACTTTTAACGCTCTTTATTTATTTAGGGAAACTTAAACGATATCCTAAAATGTCATTGTCATATTTTAACGAAGAGACTGCTCATGAATCTCTTATTTATCGTGTATCTTGTCCAGTAGTTTTGCGAATATGTTTCCGTTCACAAATCATATTATTTTGTATTATATTTTCTGTATTATCTGAAACGTTCTTTCGCTTATCGAGAGTTAGTAGCAAAGAAAGTACTATGATTGATTAAAAAGGTAGTTTATTATTACAGTAATAAAAATTATAAAATGAAAACGTATTTTATGTCGATCGATTTATATATTCCATATTCTTACAGCATTGTTTATCAGTAGTATTCATTACTTATCAGTTATTGGCATAAAGCTTTCTAAGTGAATGCATTAAATTCACATAAGTATATTACACAAAATGTGACTATATGGACCACCAATGAACCATTGTCAACTATGAACAAAAGTTTGATATGCGTAATATATGTATTGTCTACTTATGCATATCTCCGATGATTTTTTGTTGAAAACATATGTACAGCTGTTTCATGTACACAAGAACCGAACGGAAAGGGTGTAATGGGTGTATATACACACAAAATGAGAATTTAGCATTGGATAAATGAATGGATCAGATCAGGACATTCCCTTATTCCCTGCCTTCACATCACATCAAATCAACATAATATCCTTCTTGAGAGGAACATATGATTCTTTTGTGTCCAATATACATCAACCACAAACAAGGGATTTCTAGTGTATTTTATATATTTTGTTTAACCATATTGGTTTCCGTTCTGCAGCTCTACAATTTGAGCAATCTTAATTTCTTAGTTTGATGCTAATCATAGTCAATCTTATGATCATGATTTGAGGTATGTATGTTGCATGTGATGTCAATATAACGAATGGAAAAAATTATCAAAATTGATAATAATTTTTAAGTTGTGTGACCACAATTGATTGTTGACTGCTGACTGCTCCCTTTTTTTCTGTTGTCTGTGAAAATTATTTAAATTCGCTTTGAGTAATCTTTTTTGTTTCTCGAAAAGCAGTTTTGTTGTGATTTGTGTCTGTCATCTGTCCTCCAAGAAGCAAGACGAGTAAAAGTTGAAGGTGTAGGAGTGGCGCTGACTAACAACTAACAGAAACGTTGTTGAGTACTATGGAACTAGGTTCAGGAAGAAATGCTTCCTCCAGTGCTAATCCAAATCAGAGCAACAACAATAATAACGTCAGTTCGAGCAGACCCAGCAGTTCCAGCGGTTCAACAACTGGTGGGGGTGGTGGAAGCAGCTCTAAAAGCACGATTGTAACCGTTATCATTCCACCTAATTTGAGTGCTTCCTCATCCAGCAGTGCAAAGACAGAGAGCAGTAGCAGCAAAACAATGGAGAAATCCTTTCCACCGAGCTCAGCCGCCTCTTCTCCTTGTGCGAAGAAACGGAAGTAAGTTTGTCAAATTGTAGAATTGACGCTGTAAAATTTAATTAACAGTAATTAGTGATTAGTGAGATCATCATCAGTGATAGCTTATCACTGATGACTGATAGTTGACAGTTAATCTTTTTTATTCTATTCATTATCAATTATTGATCAACATTAAGGTTGAATTTGAGGAGTGAGAAGGAAGGGCAGAACTTGATCCCGTCTTCCACTTTGAAATCCGCAGTTGTTCATAGTTGGCAAGAAACTAAAGCGAGTATAAAGGAGAGGACTACTTGTCTTGTCAACAGTGAGAGACTTAGTGATATTAAGTTTCTGGTTGGTCCAATGGAAGCTCCGATATTTGGACACAAAACCATTTTGTCAGCGTCTTCTCCATATTTTGAGGTAAGGGATGGTCGACAGTCGAGAAGATTCATTTGTTTATATTCAATATTATGTATCACAGAGAAAGGACTTATGATTAAAATTGTTTTAGAACCTTTTCTTCGGCCCGATGTCAACCAAAGAACCCGTGATTAAAATTCCAGATATTGAACCCGAAGTTTTTCTTAGTTTTTTGAAGGTATAAAGTTGCTCAGTTTTTCATGATTGATGTTGTCAGTTGTTGTTTCAGTTTACCAAAACCATATTGGCGATAATGAAATTACTTTTGTTTGCTTTTTCTCAGTATCTTTACACCGATGAATTTGATGACACAATGGATGACTCCGATGCAATGATGCTTTTAAAACCAGCCAAGATTTACATTGTGCCGCATCTCGCTAATAAGTGTGCTCATTTGCTTATCAACAAAATGAGCCCGGATAACGTTTTTCTTATTTATAGTCATGCTATGATGTTCGACGAGCCGGATTTAGCGATTGTTTGCCTCAGATATTTAGACAGACAGATTGACAAAGTTATTCAGACAGAGGAGTTTCTGGAAATTGACAGAGAAACTTTGTGTACATTACTGGAACGAGAAAACCTCAGGATCAATGAGTGTCTGCTTTTTAAAGCAATCATGGGGTGAGACTGCCAATAGTTTTCGTAGAAATGTAGGCTGTCTGGTGTAAAATAGGATGTGATTCTAAAACAGATTCATGTAATTATGTATAACGAATTTTGCTCGTTTTGTTTTGTTACAGTTGGACAGAAGCTGAGTGCCGAAGAAAAGAGTTGGATGTGTCTCCAGAAAACCAACGAGAAGTGCTGGGAAATGCTTTGTATCTCATCAGATTTCCTGCTATGGCCCGTGAAGAATTCTCGATTGAGGTGGTACCCAAAGGCATTCTAAATAAAGATGAAATAATCAGTGTGTTTTTGAATTTATGCATTTCTAACGAAAAAAAGTAAGTCTGACAACAATTTTTGCTGTAACTTACTTAAATATGAAAGTTCGGTTCAATATTCATTTAACTCATCTACGTCGTGTTATAAAACCTAGACACCACCGGCCAGAAACTCCATTTTTCACTGAAAGACGGGTTTACAGACCGAAACTTCAATATTTAACGCGTTTCTCTGATGTCTTGAGCAAAGTTATTCATTATACACCTCACGTGTTGAGTGGGGAAAATATTTACAGCTCTTCTTGCAAGTATGTAAAATTATAATTATTATTTTGAGTATTGACATACATGGGTTGTTACGATTATAAGTATGACAGACAGATGGATATGGATAATGTTTTGCTTTTCATTTTGCCAGGTTTCGCACTGATCAGCGTGTGTTCCTTCATGGAGTTGGAGTTTACGCAGTTTCTAGCACTATAAATGGCTTAAAGTTTATAGCAACGGTTAGCTTATTCAGGAATGCAGACTCAACAAGTGTTCAACCACCAAACCAAGTTCTAGGTCTAATGCTAGGAACAAAGTCAGTGGAAGGTTCAACACGCTCGTATGATTTTCGCATGCCATTCCAGATCATATTTGAACAGCCTTTGGAAGTGCGTCGTGAAGAAGATTACGTTATTCTCGCTACACTGAAGGTAAGTTTGAGATTTACATACGTTTTATGGCAATTAAAAAAAGTGATTAGCATAAAAATTGACCTCATGACTGAATATGAAGGTGGCAAGAGATACAACCACGGTTCCATATAGCTCACTAGGATTATTTGGTGGAACTGGAGGATATGGAAATCAGATTGATGCATACTATGGGACAAAGCCCTTAGCAATCGTTAACGCTGCGTGTAATGACGGAATAAAAGTTAACTTTTTCTTCCCATCACTGCCAAGTGAAACCTTCGCAGCAGGACAAATTCCTCAACTAATTTTTAGTGTATGATCAAAGAGTAGTAAATATGTGAAATGCTGTTAGATAAATATGTATAAAAAACTTCCTTTCGTATTCACCGTTTGAAGATTTGTGGTTTGATGAAAGATCTTTAGGATTCCGCAATTATTCATGCTCCGAAATTAATGTTTTAACGTAATCGCAATACTTGGATAATATCGCAATCGCAATGAATAACGCTGCCTACAAATCGATAATCGCAATGAAATGTTAATCACGTTTATCGCTTCGCTTTTGCATTTTCTGGGAACCCTATGTTGAGGTTAAATTAAAATTAGATTTAAGGGCGAAAATGTCGCATCTTTATGTTCATGATCGTGTTCCAGTGTATGGAGTATGTATGGGAATGGGAATAACTTAAGTTATTACGTTACTGGGTTGTTAACTAAGCTGCCTAAGATTAAATATAAGAATGTTATATAGGCCAAGTTGATGAATGCGTATGGTATTCAAAAATTAATTCGAATTTCAAATATTGTAATATTCGTTTTCATTCCGCTGAATAAAGGTTAAAATCTTTATCTTGAAACCAAAGGATTTTTAATTAGAATGTTTGTTGCATGCATATAGACAAAGATAAAGCTGAAGTATTATCCATATTATATTTCACTCATTATTTCGAGTTAAATTCCTAGCATCCTGTAGGAAGTGCCTATACTTAGTCACTTGTTACTATTCATTTTCAATTTTAGCTCGAATAAATGTAATTTTGTTAAGAAACTAGCTTATGCTTTCATAATAACTCCGAGCTCACTCAGTGGCAATAAAATTTAGGAAATGGCTAATTGAGCCTTTACTCTGAACCTGAGTCAATTTTGCATGTATGTGCATGAGTACAATAATTCGCTGAAAAGATAAATTTTTCATACTCTCATTACGTTATTAACGGGCGATAGTACCAATTTTCAATGTACATGTACAATTGGCAATAAAGTAGGCTAATTTTTATAGCAATATGGTACGGAGCAACTTGAAATTTGATTTACGCACAACTGCAAATAAATTAAAAGAGCATTTTTCTCAACTGGTTGTCTCATTTATAGCTTAAACGGTCGAAACATTCAATATGAAGTAATGTAGTCACACTCATACCTACAACCAACCTAGCCACTTGAAACACCGACTGAGATTTTTATTTGTATGTTTAATGAGTAATAAAAAGCTTTATTTCATCCGGTCAGTTATAACATTTTGCATAATAAACAACCAGTTCCATGAATTAAGCTGATAGCTACTGCTACCACACTTTCAACTTCTCATTAACTCATTGACGACTGAGATTGCACATTTTCGAAGAATGAGCATAATTGCTACACATCATTGCTGATTTTGAGTTAAAATTCTCATGGTTTGCACTTTCTGCCCACGGGGCTTCAAAACGGCCGTAGCTAATATCCATTCCGGATACCATGTCTCTGTCTGTTTGAAAAGTTTGTTTAATTAGTGGTCTGGGATTTCGAAACCCAATGGACCGATTTAAGAAATCCCAAGTGAATGCGAGACAAATGCAATGGCGTAGTTCCTCTCAGTCTTGCATGCATTTGCCTACACCTCACACCTAAACTAAACACTGATCAGATCACGATCATAATCATAGTTGATCATCGCTGACAAGATGACGGAATACAAAACTGCATGGGATTTTCCCGAGATTCTTTAACCCTACTATTTTTTCTATCCTTCATCCTCTGTAATTTTAGAATTCCTGGTAAACTCATGAATGAAGTTGTTACGATCAGCTATCAGCTATTGTAATGTTATAGATTACAGAGTAATAGAACTGTATATTATTTACCTACAACCTATTTCTGCTTTTAACGAGAGAGGTACTACTTACTATGCCATACCACCAAATTAATTAAGCGTATATGCTATATAAAAACATGTTGGTAACCACTATATCATATCACGTATGGCGTACTTGCGTCATAGAAGGGTACCGTAAGTCCATCATGTTGGGAATAATGTATGAATTTTTTTAACGAAACAAGATGTGTACATTTTTTGCAAGCATTTATGCATGCAAAAGGATGTTTACATTAGCTTCATGGGAAATACACAAAGTAGTAGTCAAACTACGAAGTATAGTGTTTTGGGTACATTTATATGTATGTTATTTGTTGATACCGGCAATAGTCATTAACCATTGATGCATGCATACAAGTGAAGCATGCAAATTTTAATCTATTGCTTACAATATCTTTATCCGTAAAAAATCAATCCAATCATGCTATCCAGGTATGTATTTATATATATGTAAGGTGTTGGTATTTAAGGTGTACGTTTTTTACTAACTTGCGTATGAATGCTAATATTATGTGCATCTCTTTTCGTTCTTGTCATTAGTCTCCATTCATAATCAACGAATACGTAACATGCAACTTGCAATCATCAGCGTGAAATAGTAAAAAATTTGTCTTCTTGATTTTAGGTATATGGGACATCATAATAAAAGAAATAATAGCAAGCCTGCGTTTGCTGGTATTTGTTTCATAGAATCTAAAGCACACTTCAAATACTTCAATCACATCAGACATTTCTCTTTTATACAATCCAGCGCAGTTAGCATCTTCGCTGGACAATTTGCTGGCTGATGGAAAACTGTCAAACAAGATATACCGTGCATAATAGTGTGTTTCTGCCAAGGTACAAGTTCCAGGAACTGAAATCTCTTACCACTTAAACTTGCGCAAATGGGATTTTTTCAGTACTTGTATATAAAGCCAAAATTTATACACAAGTATTTAATAAATCATATAGCCAATTATGTGTGAATGTGAAAGAATGTCATAGATGTATGTATATATTCATTCAACACGTGTTACTGAATTCGCATTATTTTTTATTTTCATACATATTTTCATTTCATTGTATGCAAGCATGATCATATCATGAAGATAGATGCAAATATATATTATTCTTAGCTAATCATCCAATGTATGTATTCGATTCGCCTCCTCGGCTAGAATTAGAATGCATGACCAGCAAACCCCAACCCAAAGAATATATTTTATGTTCCTGCAAAGGTTGATTATTAGGACACAAATGTTGTTAAAAATGCTTATAAAAGCTGACCGGGTACATCCAGACAGTGTACAATAATGTTAATCTTTAAAATAGTAAATAAAAGTTTTTTTTTACCAATGTTAAGGTTTTCCATACCAGCAATGCAGTATATATACATCGATTTAATGGTAAGAGTGGAGGGCTGAGGGGTTTCGAGTTTCGGGTATCATCAGATTCATCAGTTTGATCAAATCATACTCAGGGCTATATATTGTATTAATGACGTTTCCAATAAAAGTAGGTACATATACTTGGTACGTATGTATGTAATTTTTGACTTTACTTCACATCAACAAAAAAACTATATCATGTCGGTTTTATTTATACAAGCATACTATATAGCTATATAGCTTTCTCGGCAAGTCTGCAGTATGAGGTGGTGTTTAATAAATGTACCTGGTACCTCACATCTCACATCATCATAGAACCTGATTTAAAGGAAATTTTAAGCCATTAGTTGAGTATTTTATGTAACTAGAAACCGAATCTCAGTTTGATAACGTGATGCTTCCAATTTCTTTCATGTTAATGACCTCAGACATTGTAGGTTTTACCGAATCTCGATTCAAACAAGTATTCATTGTACTGATTGTTGGTATTTTTGGTTGTTAGCTATCGACGTTCCCACGAATGACGAAAGAGACAGATCAAAGATAATAATAATATCATCCCCTAAAGTAATAATAATAAGACATGATGACTACATGAAGAACGCATGACGTATGGTTGATGGGTTGATGTTGATACTTGATGGTATAGTCTTACTTCTTTGAAAATATGCGTCGCATTTCACAGTCGGGAATACCCTTTCCACTGCAAAAATGAAAGTAATGATAATGAGACATCATATTATAAGTCTGGCTGGAACCATATTGAATTTTATCAGCAAATTTCTAATTACATTATGTCATGAATGAATCACAACATTCAACATAGAACTAATCATTTCAATGCATTTTTATCACGAAACATTCCAGTATCTAAATGCTCAATTTATAAAGTAAAGGAAGTGCACTGCAATCATTCTAGGTTGCATGCACAGATGAAAAATGCATATTTAATGATTAATGATTGTAGCATTTAAAGAAAAATTGTGCTATCTACACCACTTTCAATGTCAACCCAATGTCTGTCTACTTTGACTCGACTTTTCTGGATATATTACATATTATATGGTATATATTTAGATAATCGTTTTATGTAACGAAAGACAGAGCACAAAGTCCTAAAGTTATGAAGTACAAAATTTTATTCTCCAGTTTCGAGGTCATAAAGACATCAAATAGTAAATGTCGATACATAAATTGACCGACTTTTTTAATTTTTGGTTTGTAGTTGTCAACTGTGAGAATCTGCTGCTCTCATAGCTGGTGGAAGTTGCACCAGTAGTAGCTAATGTTGGAAATGGAAATGTTAATAAAATGTCCTTCCACAAATGCATGTGTCGCCGCAAGTATTTCTCCTTTGTTCGTTCTATGATATTCATTTTCTGCTAGCACAGATTAGATTATACGTGAATGTAGATTAATCATGAGTTAGAGGAACGTGACAAAGTACGGTTACTGGTTACTACCCAGCTAGTATTGACACAAATTTAGTTTTGCTAAATTTTTGATATGAGTCTGCTTGCATAAGCTCTAGCACTCTTCTATAGATAAGTTTACATGAAATTGAAATGTGATATTTTTTAGTCATCTTGAAATCGTGGGAAAATGAGTAATAGGTTTTAAGGTGACAGATTAGATGTTAGATTAGAAATTCAATGTTTCATTACAGACATTATAGACACACGTCTGATTTATGGAAGCAAGAGGCAAGAGGCTAAGAGGTCACCAATAATACTAACCTTAATACTTTGAAGGTGACACACAGGTCTTGAGATGAACGACCAAGTCGCCAAGTCACGAGTACCTAATTAAACAACAAAATTCTAATGCGACTTGACCTGCGTCTTCATTAGTTCTGTGTTCAATATACTATGATCTTCATCTTTCACACACAAACAGGCAAGGGGTCTCCTCATGAGAATTTGTTTCAAGTGCCGCAGTTCATTTTTTGTGGTTGAGGATAACCGTCGTGGTGTGGTAAATCTTCTGTCAAAACAAATCGGTGACAAGTTGTAACAAAGATAATCACATTTTATGGGCAGGGTTGAGCGAATGAATGTTTTGCTTAATGAAAAAAAGCATAGAAAAATGTTGCATTGCATCTTGTATGTAAGGAGAAAAGTTATCATGTGTCAATTATTGTATAGTGTCACTGTCACTCTGTTTTATGGTTTGTAGTATGAATAAAATTATATAAAAATGGGTTCGCATTATCGATTCTAGGCATGTTTTTTATTAATAAGCTGGATAAGGTTGGCTATCAGGGTATCATGCCGTGCTGTTTCTATTTTGATTAGAATGTTGTATTTGTCAGATTGCACTTTGATATATACATACTAAGATCAACCACGCGGTTAAAAAAGGCTTGGCTATATTAGCTAAATTCGATTAGCACAACTGTTTAGGAAATAACAACAAAAATGCTTCCATGTGCACACAAACGAATCGACACATTAAGTCGTAAAACGTGTATGAATGTAATTTTTTACTATATTATGGTCTTTCATCCTGCTGGAAATCAATGGATATGTTAATGAAATGATATATATAGTGCATTGAGCTGATAAAGATGTCATAAGACACAACTACAGAGAGATAGAACGGCTACTTTTGATCATGAATAAACTTACTGAACATGGATTTGGTAACTAGCAACTTGACTGTTGTGAATTTCTCCCTATGCCCTACTTTACAAATAAATTATAGATTAACTTGTATGTGTCTAATTTAAGTGTTTCAATTCCAATTGATTTTGATATTAATAATAAGAACAATGGACTTGTCCAAACATAATCAATTTATTTGAAGGCAATGTGTCCCAGCACCGACATTTACGGACAGATTCGACAAAACAAGTAACTTCCAACAAGCTACGAAAATTAATGAATAGAAAGCAAATGTAATCTGAAATTACTTCATAATATCAATGGATTTCAAAGAGATTTTATTTTAATTCATAGTAATTAATGTAATACAGCTATTTTCAAGTAATACTTCATTTCATGAGATGTGTCAGGAATGCTTATCACATCAGCCTAGAATTTCCATATGTATAGGCTGTTCAAATTTTTAAGCTTAATGTTGAATGTATTGTCTGAGATAAAAGTACTTATATAGGATCTGGAAGCTGTCCCAAAGCAAAGGTGGTATATTTTATCAAAAAATTATCACATTGCCCTATCTTAGATCGCTTTATCTCTTCCTACATTATCCACGTTCAGAATTGAGTAATTTTGCACATATTTATGTGCAAAATTTATGTGCTTTAGAGACATGATCGTGTGCCATGCAAAATATGATAGATTATACAATTTTCTAAGTCAACAGGACATGTGCGCATGATGTGCTTTTTGTAAAGACAAGTTATGTTCAGACTCTGAGCATAACTTGGTGAGATTCATTTTTACTCACCACATAGTTTCTTTACTGTAGATAACAAACCATCACCTTTATTTTGCAAAGTGATGCATAACGTTGGGAAAGCGATTACATGAGCTTTCTTGTTACACCAACTTCCATGTAGTGAAAGCATTTACGTCGAAACTTCGTGCTAGCGATTCTGGATTAGGTCTTTTAAAACTTGATGTTGCCTTTTAAATGCTCTTTTGTTAGTGAGATTTCTTGAAATTTAACACGGCATTCTTTTTTTGCTTTCTTCTGAAAAGTCATTCACAACAACACAACTACGCATATCTAGCAAATAATTACTCATAGCTTACAGTCATTTCATGACAGGCAAAATCAGTAGGTTACAGGTACGAGGCTCGTATGTGTAATAGTTCTGTATTGATAGGTTTATTTACATATTTCAAGAGTTCATAATGATCATAGACAGACTTATGAATGATCTACGCCGTAGATTATGCGTAGGATAGTTTCCTGGAATTTCTGATAAATGATCATGTCTCATCTGCGAATGGATGGATGCATAATTTAATCACCTGTCTACCTGCACGCAAATTGTGTCATAAATATATAGGTGTATGGATTGTAAAGGAAGGTACTGCATAATGCTGATGCTAGCTGACGTAACGTTACATACCACGCTAATGTACAATTAGACAAACAATGCAAATAGTAAATTTGGTGGGTGGTGTGCGATATGAATATATTTAGCGTCTTAAGCTAATAGCCTTTATGGTTAGGTTGTTGTAGGAATCTTTATAGTTTCGTTGAAACCAGTGTCGATGCTGCTGCTGCAGGTACATTTCCAAACTATTTCCATTGACTAAACTTTTCCTTTGAACGATAGCATGCTGATGTAATTATGCTTGCGATGGAAAATTGGCAAGTGATTGTGAATTACTTTCGTAAGTTTCCGCTTTCTTCGATCAGTATCAGTATAATTCAATGTATTAAAAGTCGTGAGATTTACCATATACCATTGGCAAATATTTTGTTACTGTGAAAATACATTTGCTAAAAAATTTAAGAATGATGTTGAGAGAGGGTGCCTAAATAGTGGCCTAAATAAATATTTATATCGCCTCTCTATTTCCAACCTAGTTACCCGTTAACCCAGAAGGTGAACTTGAGTTTTATGGTTTCTGTATAATCCACAATTTTATTATTTTCATCGTTCTGTCATTTATGATGAAAATTTGAAGTGTATATTTCAAGCATTTAACGAGAAAAGAAGCATAAGAATTAAGAGTCACAAATCCGTCATAAATTTGATGTCATCTGTCAAAGTCATTGTAAGGACAATGAGTAATTGACTCAAATTCACCGAATTTCTTCAATTATGGCACAGGATACCGATACCACACTTGTCGCTATATTCTTATAACACCACGTTTATATCAACACATCATATCGTTGGCTGTAATTTGTGATATTATGATGCATGAATGAATCCCATTCATCCAAGCAAATCCCAATGAATCGCATTTTAACAAAAAAAAATCCCCGTGTTTTAATTGAATGTCAAGTGTTGTTATTTACCAACAGTGAAGTGTCTCGGACCACACAGTTTCATATTGTATTATTGTATACGATTGGCCAACCAGTGCGGTGGGGCCAGTCAATACGTAAGGTGGTGTGGTGTTTCAAATGCATTTTGTTAGTAAATTCTTAAATCGTTCATTGACTAATTGATAACCTCTTCGATGCGGAGATGTTTATCTCATGCGTTGCTTTGTTTGTTTATAAGTTAAGTATCGATGAGTAGTCATCAACAATCAACATCCGTTTCGCCATATTAAAAAGTATGAATTGCTGTAAACCCATAGGAATGTAACGTCATACACATTCCAATATCCCGTATATCCGCTGATCATTATCTCATTTTCATTCATATACTAACGTTACCAAATCGACACCAATGTAACACGTAGCAGTCCCGTCGTATCTATATTTAGATAACATATACTTAACAATACCATAATTTTCATAGTTCCGTGACCACAAATTTTCTTCCCACATACGTAAGCAATTACAAGTACCTCAGCAGACAACTGTGCATTGTTCATCACTATCATCATCATCTTGCCATCAAAGAGATCACTTGCCAAATCCTGGCATTAATTACACATTGACATCATCTCAAATCCGTTTGGGTTGGACAAAAACAATGAGATCCAGAACTAACTCATTACGTAATAAAATTAGGCTAGTGTGATGCACATTGGCTTGCAAGAATACAGCTAGAATAAAAAAAATAGTTGTTATCTAGCTGCTATGCTGCTGGAGAAAATTCCATCGTGTTACTTGCTATGGAATATCTGACTACGTAACTTGCATCTACGTAAATCCAGCATGTCATTATAATATTACGGTTACTGGTATAAATACCGGCAAGTTGCCCACATTAAAACCATAATGCGTGTCCAGTGCTATTCATGTATACTTCTTTCTTATCTGAATTGTGAAGGCGAACTAGCTCTTTTATCAGAAGCATTATATCACGGAACGATAAAAGTTTTAAGTATGAATGAAATGAAGTAAATGCACATGTTCCTGTTTGATTACATTGAAATCTATAGACGCTAGAATTTCTTTAGTGGATTTTTTTGCTTTACAGCAACTGCTAATATTCTTACATGGTTAATCTTTCTTAGAAAAGTCATAAAATATCATTTGAGCTTTGGTTTTTACATGAAACAAGAATTTGTATCCGTCATCTCATGGCTGCTATTCTGCTACTACAACATTCTCTGACATTCAGTAAAGCTGAGAGAGATTCACAATTTCGTCCAATACATTAGCTAATACTATAATGCAGTAGAGTGTGCATATAGCAGAATCTGTTCGCCAAAGCCCACTATGTACACAAATTACTTGATTTGATTCATGTTTGTTACTATGCTTGTGTTCAGTATGCATGAAATGTTATGGAGTTCATTGCAAGCATAGGCATATGTCTAGTATATAGATGAACGTACTAACGTACATATATATATGCACACCTAATATGATGTAAAGTGTGTTAAAGCATTGTAGTATGTGCACTGCAAAAATTTCTTGATAATGTACATTTAAGTTACTAATGGATGTTGAACATAGAATAGAGAAACGAATATAAAGGGGGCTTGCTGCTGTGGGTATCAATGATTCTCGGCTGGAGTTTCAGCAAGAACGGTAGTCACGTTTTTCCTCCTTTTGAGATAGTATTCCTTTGTTCATTTTGTTGAAGTAAGCAGCTAGAAATTTTTCATAGACCTGAATTCGAATTCAAATAGCGTATTCAAGCTCAAGTATTTGAAACCTTTTTTGTTGGATACTAAGTACTAACTAGCAAAGTACTTTTGTGCTCATTCCATTTGAAAATTAATTTTTTCGGTGAAAGTTGGCACAGAGCGGAAGAAGTTGTAATCAAGTTTTTGTTTTCATCTCATCAACACCACAATCTAACTCGTCAAAACCTGCACTTGAAACAATTTTGATTTTGTTGTTCTTCCTTAGTCGATCATTGTCCCAGAGAAAAATGTAAGCAAACATATATTTTGACTCCCTTTTTACAATCTCTTTACTACTGCTTTAAAATGAACTTTTCAACATCGCCATAAGCATTTGCACATAAAAATTGTTTATCTAATTTACTATATTTTTGTACGCAAGTTGTTTGTTAAATTGAAAGAAAACTTGTTTGATTTTTTGGATGCATGCCTAACCCCATTCACTATTTCACATTATGCGAGAGGCGCCTGTATGGCAATTGCAAATAATGATGACATTTTGTGCATGTCCTTTGGCCTGTTTTCCTCCATCTCATTATCGTGCATTAACACGTTGTTTCCTTCACTTTTTATAGGATCCCTACAAAGATCTTTGCTGCTATTTGGACAATCTTCCTCGGAATATCTCTGTACGCATCTGTATACCTAACGTTACTAAATGTGGACAGTACTGAGGCGCATCCGATGCCAATGATAAGGTCCAGAACGAGGATGTTTGAGAAAGCAAGGCATGCTAGACATAAGCAGTTTGTCAACTCGAATATTGACGATTTTCCTTTGATTTGTCCGGCTGGACAGGTTAGGGGTCACAATAACAAATGTCATCCGGTTTGGCGTTAAGGCTTTGTCCGATTTTCATTAGTTTATAGCTTAGGAATATGTAGTATCTTTGCCAGAGTTCATAATATTATCTCGTTGGTACATCAGGCACATTCCAATTCAAATGGCTCATAATATTATAACTATTAACCAAACAAACAGCACGATGAGCTATAGAGATATACTTTTAGTGCATAATTTGTTAAAAAGGGTACTTTACTTTTTTGGGAAAAAAATGAGGACTACAAGAATACCTGATTGTTCGTTTCTCATTAAAAACTATACGACAATTTAGGTCAATTTTCGGACAAACAGGCTTTAACTAATTAACATTTTAAGACACGATAATCTTGCAACTGTGATACAAACCTACAAAAGTATTATTTTATATCGTTAAATACCTATGTATTGAAAGGGAATGGTCTACATTTTGTGGACGCATAAACTTTTATTAACATATGTAATTAGCAATTACTTACATGTTGATGTTCAGGTAGTTCATGTAATTCCTTGATTGATACAGACCTAAAACAGTTTTACTGAATTTAATCTGAATATAATATAAAAAAAATGAACGACTATTTCCACTTTGTATTTAATTGTTACTAACATAGCTTTAGTCTATATAAAAAAGCCGATGATGCTGCAGCGTATACAAAACGCATTTCCTTGATTCCATCCAGAATACCATTTCAGATATGTTATATATATATATATACTTACTGTACTAACTCTACTCATTTTAGAGCGCTAGGCAGTATAATTACTATATAAGATTTTGTAACATTATTTAGTACTGCAGTTTGTTTGCAGACGGTATATAACTATATATAAGAACTTTCTTGTCGTAAATTAGTAGTAGTAAACATCGCATCTTAAATCTTATGAACGAAAAAGACCCAATCGTAGTGCCCTGTTGTGTGGTGTGGCCATGTATAAATTCAATACTGGGCCAGGTTGCATTTTGCTAAATTGCGACCTCCACATCTTCCCACATCATATATATCGGCAAAACAAGTTTTGACTGCTTGTACAATTTTCTCTTACTGGAATGGAAAGTAGTGTTTATATGTATGCTGTAATATGTGCGTGCACACATAAACATTAGCAGAGCAAGTGCATTGTTTATGGTCGTTTGATGTGCAGAAATGTTATGTAAGAGGGAGAGAAGACTTTTCTATTAAATATTTTATATAATATATGAATGAAGATATATTTGCAACATTACATTCTATATTCGACTTTCTGCGGAATCATTTTTTTGTACCAGCAGTGTTGATGGAAAATATAAAATGGAAAATAAAATATATGAAGATTGTTTACATGAAACACTACTGCATATTCTTATTGTGTATCATTTACAGCTTTTGAATGTAGGCAGTTACATTACCATTATTATTATTTCATACATCATACATGTATGTAAATTAAACCCGTAACTAAAACAGCAATTTTGTACACAGCACATAATCAGACTCTGTATTTATCTAAAAACTAACCTTTTGTCAGCTATACGATGAAAGAGTCTGAAACAACTCGGTCGGCGCCTGGTCCCAGTATAATAATTTTTATACAAAAAAGTAGCTGGATCGGGAATCCCCAAAAGTGTCATTTTGCTGGCTTCATTAATGTATTCTTAAATAGCACTAAGCAAAGTGTATGAACCGGCTTTTAATTAGACAACCAAAGGATATAAATATCCTCACCAATTCCCAGTTCCGGGACTCGCAGTTTCACGCTGACGACGCCTGCTTTGCTTGGAAAGACGTAAACTGGTGCCTTCAAATCTTATGGTTGGGCGTTTTTATACATTTGGAGGATCATTATTATCACATGCTAGAATAAACATGATTATGACACAATATGGGGTACTTTTGTATATTATAATCTGATAATCCAAGTAGTCAAGTAGTCATAATCAACAAGGTAGAGTTTGCGTTTGGTTTGTTCATCTTCACCTTGAAAAGCCAAAAACTGTTGCCTGATTGGTTATCATAACCATCCTTTTTTTGAAGTACCTGACACCGACGAGCCAGAGGTGATGAAGATGATGTGCTAAGAATCTTTTTGATATCAACCATACTTAATAAAATGCTTCTTTTAAAGCTCTCCTACTTTCAAGGTACACATACATATGGCATAATATGTGAAAAGGAATATAATATCTGGTACTCATCATACCATTGTCAGATAGAAGACTTTTGTTATTATCATTATTACTTTTATTACTACTAAATAATCGGGAAAGTCCAAAATTTAGAAGTCAAACTGCAATGCAAATGCAAATAAATAGTGTGTGTTTTAGGTACTCAATTCATCTCCCTCTGTTCTGCTCAGCCAAACTAATGTAACATCATCTTGTTACTAACTACTCTGAAACCAATTAAACTGCAAAAATTCTACAAGACTAGGAGAGTGAAACGAAGGGCAAAAGAGTCAAAAAGTGGAATGGACTAAAAACTAACAATCCCTCATCATATCCAATCCTCACCCCTCCCTTATAAACTGTAACCCCCTGGGATGAGTTGATAATGGAGAATGGCGAGCAGTAGTTGTAATATGGGCTTATAATGAAATAAGAAATGAAATCCGTGATGAAAAATAATACCAACTGATAAACCTATAAGACACCTTATGTATGCTTATATATACTATAGGTGTATAACATAACATAATGTGCTACAGTTCTGCAAATCTTCCAAACTATCCGTCTTTACTTTACTTAAATACTTATATACTTACTTCTCAATACGAAACTATGATGTTGATATTCATTGGGGAGAACTGGGAGAAGAATCTATATGAATCTGAAAATTTTGGCATACAAGGGTTAGAAAGAATCCTTTCACTCATTATGAAATGCTCATAGTCAATTCAATGTCTGCAATCTGTCGGCTTGTCTACGTTTCACTTCTTAGAATTGTCTACTTGATATAATAGTGGTCCAGGGTTTCAATGCAATGTGGTGGGGTGTAATAATGAGCACCAAGTAAAGGTGGATAGAAAGGTGAGCACCAATAGAAAGGAAAAAAAACTGTAAAACTCTGACTGAAGTTGGTTTGCTACATATATAAAACCAACAAGGAGACTTTACTATACCTTTAAGGCATACATAACTATCAACTATCATCATGATTATCCAGATCATGAATCCAGTATGAAAGAATGAATTAACATACATTCTCAGCAACTGAATTGAACTTGATTTAAGGCAAAACTGGAGGAAATGGGTTTTGCTGGAAAACTGACTCTTGCAAGCATGCTAGCAGAAGTAAAGAATGAAGACAACCGGCAACCTTCTGGATATGTAACATTCAGGTAACAAGAACACATCGAATTCACAAGCTCCAAATAAACCAACCAAGCGAACAGAAGTCTCAAGGTTCTGCATAAATAAAATAAATATAATATACTTATATAACTTATACAATACATAGTGAACATTTCGATTCAAAGCATTTTTTAATTCCAGAGCATTCTATGATTTTCCAGTAGTATTACTAGAGGTAACATTCAACATTATCATCATCATCACGATATATGGCTTCTAATGAGATCGAAGAAAACTAAAATGCCAGTTCAGTTGGGTGGTCACCCTGAAAAAACACATTAAAGTTTTAATACCGTGGCACAAATATTACATTGCTTTTTTCAACACGTACAGTTTTACACCATATATGTAAGATTCATATGTACTACCTTGATTTTAACGTGAATTCGGACAATTAATCAGAGAAAAATTATTAAAAATTACGATTCGTTCATCCCCTGCCATGTAAGCTCCTTTTTATGTGAAAAGTTTCAAAGCATGGATCAGTATTCTTCCCGGATCTAGGTTTATCATTCTGAAAATCCTTTATTTCCGGGATCTGTTGGAGCTTATCCAACACAATGTAATAATAGCATAATTTTACACGAACTGGTCGGCACCTTATAATGATGGACGCTTGTTTAATAAGGCGTTGCACTTTATAAACCTTTGTTGATTTTTAAAAATACTTGTAATTTTTTTCCAAACTGGGTTTGTTCTAGTTGACGAGCTTTTCTACAACAGAAAAGCTACAATTAATGTTTCTCGATCTTGAAAATGCTTCTTGAAAGGGACGAGCGAGGTTCTTATATTCGTTGCAATATATTATTTTCATGTTTCGCGTTCTGGTACATGATACAGTAATGTGATAAAGCTTAGAAGGTTGTCTTCGGCTTCTAAGACACTTTTCTTGTACACTTTTTCAGAGTATGAATTTATCTAGCGATATATGTCTACTCTGTACTAAATATAGTTAAGTACTCTATGGGATACTATAGAATTTGTACATTATCGAATTAAATTTTAGTTTGCTGAGCATGAAATAAAAATTTCCTATTTATGAATTTTCGGAAACGACACATCATTCATCATCAATATACCCAAGGTTAATAGATCGGTAGCATTTTTGGTGAACAACTACTGTATCTTGTATCTATGATGTGTATCCGAAAGAACGGTGTGGTTCACCTTGATATTCAATTCAAGATCAGCTATAAAGTGGAAGCTTTTTTATCACATCACGGTTTATACCGATGGCTTATACGTGATAATCGTGATATTGAAAACTTGCTCCCTTTACCGGTTACAGCATAATGATGTTCTACAGGTTAAAGAGGGTGTAGGTCCAAAAATTTCCTTTGATTACTACTTAAAGTTTTATTTGGTAAAATGCAACACACGTGTCAAAATTATGTGACTGAAATTGCTTGATATGGCGTAATAATTCAAGTAACTTTTTCCTTAAAATGAACTAATTTACCGTCCCAAAATGATATTAATGAATGAATATGAATATAAATGATGAAAAGACACAAAATTAGTAGCTTTTAATTATCATTCAAAACCCATGAAATCCAAGAAATCCAATTTCCCATCATTTCTGTGTACCTGAAATTTGCTCTTTTTACTTTCCTTTCTCTAGCTCTGGCTGGTGAACGATTATCCAAGATTGAAAAATAGGATCTTACTTTCCTTGACAAAATTTACTACAGAGACAGAGCACCTGCATGTACGAACTTGATATTCATTTGCCGAAATTATATTGGGAATTCAGTTAGGGTTTGGCAGCGTAAGCAAAGCAATGTGATCTAATGAAAACTTTCCATTTGAATGTCTGACAGTGCAGAATATATACGAACGAACATACATATATGTAATATGCTAATGAAACAGCTTTTAAGCTGGATTAGTACCAATTTGGCTACTCAGTCTAGACGCCGTACTGTCTGGTAAGTTCGTTTCAGATTCGAACCCATTGATTTTAATATGATTTTGCATTCAAGAAACGTATTATGATTCTGACCCCACAGTCAACTGAATGAAAGCCATTCATCTTTATCAAAAAAAACCTTCTCCACCCGTTTCGCCTATAGTGATAGTAATCTTGACTCACAATCTGCAATATGAATACATAATGGTTGATATCAATCCTCTCCTGTCATATACGAATTAATTGCTATATACTTTATATAAGATAAGATAGCAATTAAGATAAGATTGTATTACTATCCAGTGTGCACTGTCACTCTCTATTTCTAATATTTGGGGCAACCCGAAGCAACTGAGAGCAAACTGCAAAGCTAATATATAGCCGTAACGACTGCTCATGAATGTAAAACTATAAAAAGGAGGGTTTTTATACCTTTTTCTGCATCCAAAATTATATGAAGTATCCTATAAATAATGTAACAGATGTCCCATATTAAACATTTCATTTAATACTCTAGTTTTGCCAGTTGTTATAATCAGGATTGAAATTGCATGAGAACAATCAAGGTCCAGCCCAGTCTACCAACAATATAGTGGTTTAAATGTATTCAAGATCAAGGGTTCTCGAGTTCCCACACATGTCGAAAATTATGCATTACTCATTCTTTAAAAAAGTTATAATGTTGTAAACCGCATCATTTTTATATAGATTTACTCTTTTTTCACCTAGTTTGTCATTGAAGTACAAGGTATAAAGTGTTTCTCTTCTCCTTGATAGATTTTGATATTTATTGCACGCCTTTTGTAGCTATAATAACTTATACAAAACTTGGAGACAGACAAGAGAACTTCTTGAAATAAAAATGTAATAGAAGGGTGAAAGGCAACCCTGCAACAACTAACAGGTGTCAATATAATAAGTCTGGAAAAAAGTGGTTCTGCTCTGCTATTCTGAGTATGTGCTATCAAGATAATTACTTACAGCAGACAGTGCGTCCACTTCCACTCTACATACGTAATCTCATGTTGCCGTCTTTTTAACAGTTGAGTTGATCTTTTTTTATTACTTTCTTATGGTTTGCCTACACCTCCATCCAACCACCACACCTGCACCTAATTAAAATGAAATATAGGTCAACTGAAGGTTAGGTATTTTCTGGTTAGAAACAAGAATCTGGATTCTCTTTCATTCACAGGATTACGATGGATGCATATGTATGGGATTTCAGCGTAGCTCAACCATATCTCAATCGTGATGCTGTTTAGTTAGAATTTCTTGGTTATTTTCATCCATGACACATTTTTCACTCTCGCATGCTTCCGCAAACAAGGATAAAATTAGTTTTTGGAATTGTTGTTATTATTGATAAGATGTAGCCAATTAGAATTGGAAGGTGTAGCTAGTTGTTTCCAGCAAAAAGGTTTTCATAGAAAAACAGCAGGTATGGAATGCAAGTATGCATTTGGTTTCAATATAATAGTGATAAAAATGCATTCCAAAACTGTTTTTATCACGAAACATTGGAATAAGAGTTGGGCATCCAACTGACAACTGCAATTACCACTGACATAAGCTCTTCCAAGAACTGGAATTAATCTGGAATCCATACACCCATGTTCCATGGTCACAAGCTCACATAATTCCAGGCGCCGTTAGTAGCCACAATTCCGAATAAAAAGAACGGGAAAGCCGTCCAATATACCTACTGTAAAAACGTGACGTTCCCACCTTTTCTTCATTACATATCAAGGTCAAGTTATCTACAAATGTACACAGTGCAAGAATAATAATTGCAAACATCATTTTGCAAGATCCGGTTGCTGTTTTTTGACTTGAGTAAAGATGAACAGATGAACTATCTTAAACCAACAAATCTTATCAGAGTTCAAGCAATTTTTGCAGTGTAAAAATGCAACGGTAAACGGTACTTCGGCTTCGCCGTGCTCACCGACTGACGTCATATTATATAGTTTGCCGGGTGTTACAAGGATGACCACCTTGACTTTTTGGCATCATACATGAATGAGACCAGTTACCGCTACCAACTATTACGGCTTGAGCGATGGAAATCCAGACGTGTGCAATATACCTCACTGATCATTAATTTGATAAAAAAATATTGTTGATCCTGTAATAGTATATATTATGAAGAGCTATATAAAAGTGAACACGCACGTTGACTTAGGATAGGACTAGGACCAGTTATAGCTACATACGTAATGGGTTTCCTCGGCCTGCAAGTCTGCATATAATAATTGTCTTAGACAAATACTTGTTCCTCACCTGGGACTACCTAAGTTTCATGAACTGGAACAAGTGACGTCATAAGTCAAAGAGCTTCATTGCAAGCATGCAACACATGCAACTTTTTCTTCTTGTATCGCGTCAGATGAAGTAATATTTTTTCATTGATTATCTGTATTTTTAGTAAAGTGAGTAAAGGTCTGTTGTGTTAGGAAATTTTATTGGCTACGCAAAAGACGCAATTCATAGAACATGAAAAAGGTACAAATGTTGATATAAACAGAGGAGACGAGGAGAAAAACAAAAATTCCCTTATTATTGAAAAATCAGGTTACAAAACGTTATTAGCTCTACTTATAGGAGGTACGCAAATTGGTAGGTATGAATGATTCTTAAGAGAGTAGAAAGGAGATATCAGATATTATATGGTTTGGTGTGCTGGCTAATACAGAAAATGGTTTTAAGATAACAAAAATACAAAACTACATAAGAGAATTTACGCATATAGTAGTACTTATACAAAGTTTATGTTATACAGAAAAACATAAGTACTTCATCTTCACTTCAAGTCAAAAATCAGTATAAAAAAGTAAAAGCTTTACTGTACTTTGAAGTGCAAGAAAAATTTGTGAAAAGAAAGTCATACGCAGGAAAATATGGAAATAAAAATAAAATTCTCACGTTTGACCGTTTGACCTTTGAAAATCAACAGAAAAAATTTCTTTGTTCAGGAATCACGCAAAGCTTTTACGCAAGAAAAGCAAAGACACGCTGCGCGTTCGCTGCCGAGGATGGAGGAGAGCTAGAGTTCATGCAAAAATTATTTTCATGCATTCGCTTTTTAGTTTCGTCGATTGAAATTGTAAATTCCAATTTGGAATGCACATTTCCTCTATGTGCCAGCTTTCAACTTGATTTTCGATGAGTATGATGAGGTCAATGACCTTGATGTCATTGTCTTGTTGAGGTTTACTTTTTACACGAACGCCGTATGAAATGAAATTATTCATAAAATGTTAGTGTTTTTTTAAATTTTTAATCTATTTCGGTGTTTAAAATCCAGTCAGATACACTTAATTTGACGCAATTGATACTGGAAGAAGAAATTTGCATTTGTTGTTCGGAATTCGGATTGCATTTTTGCTCTGGTTTCAGGCTTCAGTTATCAGTGATTTACAATTTATCCGTGCTTCTTTCAGGTCGCAATAACTTGCTGTTACAAGTAGGACAGGGTTGGTTTTGACTCCTGTTGTCACCGACAATGTTTTTTAACGACGACATTCTGTTCCGGAATGGCCGGTTGGCCCTAGTTTGGAGAGTTGGAACGCTGGAGCTCGAAAACAAGAAGAAGCGAAAGAAGAAGGATGTTCAAGCTGTTGTGGAGGCCAGCCTAACAATTATATGGTGAGTTGGTTAACTTCTTGTATCAATGCACATTATAAAACAGTATTCCGTTTCGTAGTTTATGTTTATGGCTTAATTCGACAATGTTGAATGTCAATCAATGGCCTTTGTTTAAAACCTATAGCATTGGTATGGGTTTAGTTTTGTGCAGATCAGATAATAGCTTTTTTCTAACATTCTCAAACCAAGCCTGATTCCAATCTCATTCCTTTTGATTTACAGCGGTGACATTCGGAAACTGTTCCCTTCGATGGGGACGGCACATGGCATTGGACTGTCCAAGATGGGTACCTTAGTCAAAGGCGTTGGAGCGATGTACTGCCTTAAAATCGACAAATTAGCGAGTAAGATTCAATATGCAATCAATTTGATCTCAATTGCATATGTGGTCAAACCTACGATTTTACACTAAAAGTTGAAATTCTTGTTACAGGAGAAATATATGAAGCGACCCTTTTGTTAAGAAGACCCATAATTATTGCTGACCCACGTATTGATGTCAGGTATATGTACTCCGTATGCATTATGTATCTTATATGGGTTTTAACTTTATTTATATTAAGCGGATCACAATCAGTTATCGTCCAAGCCATGTCTTGAACCGTTTCCTTAAATCGTAATTACAGACTAGTATCAAAGTCAAAGGGCTCCAAAACGATTCCTGCTCGAGAACCTTTAAGTGTCGATGAATTCGGCAAATTGCGTATGCGTGCTAACGAGGAAGCTGTTGGAATTGGTGTGTTGT